>PVKA01009028.1:0-70161 GCA_004027165.1 Ctenomys sociabilis
GTGTGGGAACTAGGGACAGGGCTATGTCTGGGGCAAGACTGGTTGGGGATGACCCTAGTTTCAGAACTTCTACTAAGACGCAGAGGATATTGAGCCAGTTATTTTATTTTATTTTATTTTTTTTTTTGTCTTTTTGAGACAGGGTCTTGCTATGCAGCTCAGGCTGGCCTTAAGCTCACTTTGTAGCTCAGGCTGGTCTTGAACTCACAACAATCCTCCTGCCTCGGCCTCCCGAGTGCTGGGATTATAGGCATGCGCCACCACGCCCGGCTTGAGCCAGTTATTACTCACTGGAATCCTGGCCTACCTAGTGGAGAGGTGAGTCCCCCCCCCCCCATATACACCAGGCTTGCCCAGGCTGGACAGCTTCTGCCTAGGTCACATGTTGGCAGAAAGATTAATGTTTGGAGTAATGTTGTAGTAGTTAACATTCTTGCTTGTAAGGGTTAGACGTTCAGATCAGGATAGCTTAGGCAAATACCAAGGGTGCTGGCCCATTGGCCAGGCCACCTGGCATGGTAGGTAGAGTGCTAAGGGCTTCACCCAATGTTCTTGATTCTCAAAACAAGCGGATAAGGAAACAGAAGGTCAGGATGGTTAAATACCTTTCTAGTTACAGTCTGTGTTATCGCTGGGACTTGGACCCAAGTCTTTCTGTCTTTCAAGTGTGTACTCTTCACCCTGATGCCACATGTCATGCCAGCCATACCTCCACTGATAAGTGTATTAGTCGGGGATGGCTACTCTTTTGTGACAAAAGGCCCCAGACCTAGTAGTATATACACACATGCACAACAGGGCTTACTTCTTATTCATATTACAGTTCAGGGTACTCCCAGATGAGCCCCAGAGCAGAGCCAGGTGTGTATCCTGATGTGAGCTGGTGCCGACTCACAGGTGTTGGCATCTTTATTTAAGGCTTCTCCAGTGACCCTGAGGTCTCAGCTCAGTGGCAAAACTAGGGTAGGATTTAATGGGCCAGAACTGGAAGCGGCAGATTCTTTCCACTGCCATTCCATTGACTTGAATGCTGTACTATGTCTGGGGCAAGACTGATGCAAAGGCTCTTGGGAAATCTGGTCCTACTTTGGGTCCAAAGGGCTGAGTTTACCAGGCAGCTAGTGGGCTCTCCAGAACATAATGGGTATTTTTGTTACTTTTTCCTCTCTTAGTTCCTGTTAATAACAGATAATAAAGTGGTAAACATCTTTATAGAAAAACAAGCAAACAAACAAAAAGAAAAAAAACAAACCCTACCTTACTGTTGAATTCTTTCTTTAAATTCTCAAGAATGGGGACACTAAGTCTTTCACGAGGGAATATTTTTGAGGACTTTGATGCTTCCTAGCTTATTGCTTTCCAAAGGGTTGCACACACTGACAAACAGGTGCAGGGTGTTACCAGCATGGGGCCTGTGGTGTAAAAAGTAATTTAGTTGAAAAATGGCTCCTTAGCTTACTATGAAAGACTTTTTAAGACTCAGCCCTTTAGGGTGGGATGTGTTTGGGTGCATCTGGCCTAAGTCTGCCGCAGCTTACTCTACTTTCATGTTTGGTGAAGAGGAGAGAGAAATAAATTATTTCATCATGAGCCACATGTGGGGGTAACTGACGTGCCAGGCCATGCTTCAGGTTCTGGGCCTAGAGTACATTTAAAAGTTCTCATTGCATTATGCTTTATTTTCTAGTGGGGAGGCAGATATCAGTTAAGCAAATTCATGAATAAACACAATCGTCTTAGTGATACGTTATAAGAAGAAAACAGCAGTGGTGGGGGGTCAGTGACTGGGGTCTTCCAGGCCTGCAGCTCTCTGCAACAAGATCAGCCAGCATGTGAATAGTAGAGGGAAGTGCTTGCTTACCCAGGTCCTGTGGAAGGAAAAATGGGGGAGGGGCCCCACAGCAGCAAACAGCGCCTTTGATAGGTGCACAGGGACAAGACTAGTGAAGTAACAAAGCGAGAATGCGCTGGGATTTGCCAGCTCCTGCGAAGAGGTGACATGGTTTTCACCAGCCTCTGGAAGCCAATGGAAGGCTTTAAGCAGGAGAAAACGTCAAAAAGATGGTCACATGGTGTGGGCAGGAGAGGAACCTCCTGAACAGGCCACAGACCAAATGCGTTAGGCCTCAAGAGCCACATGGTGGATATTGCAGCTGCTCAGCTTTAATGTTGGGGTGGGAGAGCAGCCTTGGATGATACACACATGACGCACGTGGCCGTGGTCGTGTAACACTATTTCTAGCAAGTGCTGCCTGGATCTGGCCGAGAGCCACAGCTTGCCAGCTTCTGCAGTAGGGGATTAAGAGCTGTCATCCAGAGGTTGCTGGTATAACCCAGAGCGGATGCGCTGGCTGGTGGCTGGGCTGGGTGGCAGAGGGAAGGTGTGCAGGAGCAGATAATGCACACCAGATGTGATTTGTAGGTAGAATCAGCGTGAACAGCTGTGTTAGGGACCCTGACGCTCCACGGTGACTCCTAGAGAGACTGGGTCCAAGTGGAGCCTGTGTCCAGGTGCTTTTTCTCTCATGCTGCATACAGACCAAATAATAAAGGAGAGTTATGGTCAGAATTTGACCACAGTAAACATGACTCGGGCATTCTGGTCCAAATTATGTTGATGACTCACCTTCTGGCTCTACTGAGAACTCTTCCCTCAATCTCACTGGGAACTCTGGTTTTCTCTGCAGGGTGCTGGGACACAGAGATGGTGCAGCCTTTGCTGGCACCTACTTCCATAGGATGAGGGCCTGGCCACTTCTCTGTTTTCCTGTCTTTATCAAAATAGCTATTGATGTTAGAACAAATTCTACCTAGGAACAAGTATGGGTTTAGGGGCCAGAGAACCCTAACCCCACCACTTACTGCAGTAAGCGTAACCCTCGGCATGCCACTGTAGCCACTAAGCTCGTTTCCTTAACTGCAATCTAGGATCAGCAGATTGTCCCACTCCCTGGAGCTGTGCGAGGTCTCAGTGCTGGACTTAGCTGGAACCCTACCAAAGGACAGCTTCGCCTGCTGTGGCCCCAGCGTCAAGTAAAGCTGCTCCGAGGCTGAGCATCAGGATGCTACCCTGTCCCTGTAGCCAGAGCTGGGGACAGGAGCAGATACTGACCCAGTCACCAGGGCCAGCGTGACATGAGATTGGGTTGCTTGAGGGCACGGGAGGGTTGGGGCTCCTACTCCCGTCTCTGCGGCTGCCTCTGCTCCTGTCTGAGTGCCCTTAACCTGCGTGGGTCTGAGGCTGCTGTGCTGCAGGCTTCAGGGCTCAAGCGCTACCCTCCGTAGTCAACGCCTGCATGGCAGCAGACCCTGGGCCATAGGCTATGTGGGGGTCATGAGCACAAAGAAGACGTGGAGGCCCGGCGCTGGGCTTCAGCTCTCAGTAAAGAGGCTCCGTTATCTTTTTCCTTGGCCAGTTCCACAGCATTGAGGGCCCCTCTCAGTGGCCCCAGAATGTTCTGGCCTCCAGGTGTGGGCCCAGCTGGTTGGAGCCATGGCATCCTCCCCGATGTCTCCAACCCTTGCAGCCTCAGAACCTCTGCTGTCTCCTTTGCTGAAGGAGACAGGGTCCTACTGTTGTTCCTGCAACTCCCTCACCCACAGTGGTACCTGAGGTGGCTCCTGGAGAAACTACTGATGTAGTCCAAGCTGCTGCAGAATTGGGCTTGGGTCATACACCCCAGTGGGATTAATCCAGAACTTTTTGGAATTTATGCACATTGACGTGAGTCTACCTTGGTGGGGATCCATCGCTGGATGTACAGTGCTTGCCCGCTGCCTGGTTTTTCCCATCATTGTGAAGGGCCAGCGAGAAGCAGCCAAGATTGACAACCATGCACCCCAGCTCAGGAAGTTTTCCACTCGAATGGCCCAGTTGGCAGGAGATAATGCTGACATTTTCAGGGCCTCCACGGCACTGACACAATACCAGAAAAAGCTGGCAAAATCTTTAGACCTCTCATTCTACCACTGACTCAGGCCCCCATCTTCATCTCCTTCTTCATTGCCTTGAGAGAGATGGCCAACCTTCCTGTGCCCAGCATGCAGACAAGTGGCCTTCGATGGTTCCAGAACCTCACAGCATCCGATCCCATGTATATATTACCAGTGGCAGTTACTGCTACAATGTTGTGTGTCCTTGAGTTGGGTGCTGAGACAGGTGTGCAGAGTTCTGACCTTCAGTGGATGAGAAGCGTCCTCAGGGTGATGCCCTTGATAGTCTTGCCCATAACCATCCACTTCCCCATGGGAGTGTTTGTGTACTGGCTTTCCTCCAACATGTTCTCCCTGACCCAAGTGATGTGCCTCTGGATTCCAGCTGTGTGTTCCGTCCTCAAAATCCCCCAGCATGTTGTACATGACCCTGCCAAATTACCTCCAAAGGAAGGCTTCCTTGAAGGCTTCAAAAAAGGCTGGAAGGGTGCTGAACTCAAACAAAGGCTCATGAGCGTGAGAACTTGGAGAATCACTTGGAGCTAGAAGCCAGGGGTCCCTTACGACAGACCTTTACCCACAACCCTCTGCTGCAGCACGGAAAGGATCTCAACACTCCCAACAGTGCAGCAGCGGTCACAAACCAAAGTCAAAGCATCCCTGGCATGACACTCTGGGTTAACTCATGTTTTCTGTTCATCCTGGCAAGAACTGTCTCTCCAAAATCTTATTCTCAAGACAAACTTAATACCATATCCTTCAGGTATGGAGAAATTTATTTAAACACTGATTTCACTACAGACTCACTCCCTGAGAGCATGGGGAACCATGTGACCTTTTCCATCAGTGGGGTCAGTAAACCTTGTGCTATAGGATGCTTCTTGGTACTTATTAAACAAAAATGGGTTGTGTGCCTCAAAAAAAAAAAAAAAAAAAAAAAAGGAAAAAAGAAAAAAGAGAAAGAAAATATAGCTTTCCTCACTAAAAATTCTCCTTCCTGATGCTGTCTCTAAAGAGGCCCAGCCTTGCCAGCCTGCAGTTCTGTCTTGCTGCCTTGGCCTGTTATAGCACTTTTCCCTTGCTTTTCAGTACCTCTGTTCTTATCCATTAGTGGTTCATTTTTATTGTTAACTCTCAATTCAGCTTTATTTCCCAGTTGTTGGGTGGTGCTAGAAGAATCCTTCTGTCTTATGAGATTTCCAGCTCTCGCAGAGCAAAACACAGCAGAGCAGTCTTTTGTTCAGCTCAGGATGCCTGGCCTCCAACTGGACATGTGTGGATTGATAGAATAAACTGGGAGAGCTGCCATTGGCTGCTGAACACCTCAAGGGCAGTGCTGAGCCCAGGGACTGTCGCATCTGTCCTTCCCAACATAGTGCCCAGGATTCTAGGTGCTCAGTAAATGAAAGGTGCACTCTTTGAGGTATCTTCGCAGCTATGCTCAGGGGAACCTGTCTGGTTGAACAGAGGAATGTGATCGATGATGTATAGTGTGCCTAAGGAGAGTCACATGGAGAGAAAACATTCTCTCAGGTTTCCACAGAGAGCAACTTGGTCAAGCAATGGCCGTGACTCATCCACATGGCTGACACTGACAAAGGATCTACAAACTGTGGTACAGGGTTTCAGGGTAAATCCTGAGAGGATTTGACTGACCTTATCACACATAGAAGTTATATTTCTTGTTATATAGGTCTTGTTTTATTTTGGTCTTAACCATCCAGCAGAAAAGTATAAAAATGAAGTATTAAAAAGTAAAGCCATATTAATATATTGAGCTGTGAATGGCTCAAGTCAACAACTTCTGCAGATAACTCACTACTATTGTGGACTGCTGAACTGTGTTGGACTGTTTTGCTGAATTCATGCACCTATAGTATTTAGATGCCAATAGAATACCCATCTTTGATAGGACTAAAGAAAAAGAGAGGCTACAGAGGAAGGACCATTTTGTATTTGTTGTATATACAGAATAGTTAGGATAGGTATACAGCTACTTTTGCTTAACTCAATGAGAAGATTTGTACTAATAGTGTTTGGACAGGATATCCTGTCTGCGTTCTGTATTATGGATAACCACTAAGAAGATAACAATGTACAATGTATTAATTAAAATAAAATTTAAAAAAAGGATAAACATAGTCTCTAGCCTAAAAAAAAAAAAAAACTGTCTGTTTGAGACATTTCTTCATCCATTGCTATAGTCAGGATCAATTGGATCATGAATCAGGCTCAGTGCAAAATGCAGATGCAGGGTTCCCTGCTAAAATTCTGAGCGTGTGAAGATGATGACAACAGCGCATTGATCCAAGCATGGGGTCTTTTCTGAGTTTCCTTTCCAGCATCAGTTCTACCCTGAAGCCTACAGATTCCCAGACCTCATGTCAGACCTGTACTGCATACATGTCTCCGGGCTGAGGCCCGAGAGCTCTATTCTTGTGCATGGGAAGTTGGAACTCTGTGCTAGTCTGCAGCCTGGGAGTCATGGAGCCTACCCCAGATAGCCCTGTGTGCAATGCATCATTGGCCTTCATCCTGCAGTTGTTTCCTTGTGGTGAGTGGACTTGACAAAAGGAGCCAGTGTTGCAGTTGGTCGGGGATCAGGCACATGGCAGTGCCTACTATTTGTCAGTGTCATCCTTGGACACCAAAGTCATCCATCATCAGCAATATGGTGAAATGATTTCTTAACAGGCAGTGGGATGTTGGGACCCCATTGGGGGCTGGAGGTGTGATTGTAGAAAATGGTCCTCTGTAGGAGGAGTGATAAATCTGTGTCACCTGTACAAGGAGAGGCTGGATGCTCAACTTGGCAAGCACCTTTACAGAGGTTGCATCCAGTGTTGGCCCCCCTGGATGACCCTGAAGCTCCTTTTTAATACATTTGACTGTCTATTCCACATTCTTTGTAGTGCTAGTGGCTCCTCTGTACATTCCTTGCCTGTCCATCATGATCTCTGCAGAGCACTAAACTGAGAACGTTTGAGGATAAGCACCTACTGCTCAGAAGCATGAAAACCTTGGGTCTTGGGCTCAGCTTCTGCTGTGCTGAGATATCTTAGCATCCTCCCAATAGGCAGGATCTTGGGCCTGGAGAGCAGGCATGTGTAGTGTCTTAGACACCTTCCTCTGGCTCAGATGTGCTGGAGTGGGCTGATATCAGCTTCCAAGAGACAGCTGTTAAATTCTTAGGGATTCTGCAAACCAGTTGTTGTCATGTTAGTAGCTAGAAGTTGGCCACGAAGTGAAAAGCATTGCAAATCAAGCCCTCATGCCCATCCTGGACAGCTGTTGCTGAGCACCAATCATCATATTACTGCTCTGCCCTTATTTTATCAGCAAGTGCCAGCCAACTTCTGGCTGCTGGCAGCTCCTCCTCCTGGCCTAGGTCTTCTCCAAGTGCAGAATGCTGCTCTGCCCTCACACAGGATGCCTGGAAGTGTGCTCACCAGAGCAGTGCTCAGACAGCAGCGGGGGTGGGTGCAGCCGACTCTTAGACCCTTGGCTTTGGCCAAGGCGTCTCAAGCTGGCCCTGGTGTTTCCCAGTGGGATTAACTCTAGGGCCCACAGCTAAATCGAGGACACCATTTTCATGGCCTCCCTTTCCTGTCCTCTCCTTTCTGTGCCTGTAGCAATTCTCTGTCCCTGCCTAAAAAGCTACTTTGACTTGACTCCTAGGCCAAAAATCTTGCTTCATATCTGTTTCTGAGGAAGCCCAGACTAAGATTATATGTAACTTAACCTCTCAGTTGCCTTATTTAGAGACAGGAGTCACACAGCTGACTCCTGGGGAGATGTCAGGTCCCAACAGAGGAAGAATGAAGCTGAACTTTAGCAGAAATGGTCTGCTTTGAAATACCCAAGACAGTGCCTAGGAGGCATGACTGGTGGTGCCTTGGTTGTGGAAAGTACTGCCAGATCCACATGCCCTTCAGTTCATCAGATTGTCCTTCAGTTACACGTGATAAAAGCTCATATCAAGTACTTGTGAGCCAAACTAGAGGTAGTGGCTTCTGGAGCAGAGGGGATTGGTGCACTGAAGGGGCTAGGGACTTGATGGCAGGAGCTAGGGCTTGGTGACCCCATACCAAGATGCATTTGTGTCTGTCCATCTGCCACTTCTGCTGGTGCCAGCATCTCTTGGTGATGTGCCTTCAATTTGTCCTGCAGAAGAGCTATTCTCATGTGACAGCAAATTTGGAGCAAAGAGGAAAACACATTCCTGCGTGGAGCCAGTGCTGTGTGAACATGTGACACAGTAGTAACTCCCTGTCCAGATTAGAGTCTTCCCTGTATTGTCTATGATCTTCTTCCCTCCCTTACAAAGTAGGTATTACTGTTTCCCTTGAGATGAAAAACAGGTTCAGAAAGGACGACCAACTTTCAGAAGTTTGCACAGCTGGGAAGGGACAAATTAAAGATTCAGATACAGTTCTAACCAGTTGTAGAATCTGTTTTCTTGTCCTCCCTTACCCTGGGGGGTCATGAGATACAAATTGGGATTGAAGGGTAGAGGCAGTAGAATTGATAAATAGGGTGAGGTGGAAGTGAATGTAAATTTAGCCCGCCTCCTGCCAAGGCTACACCCATGAAATGTCACAGATCCCACGGCTCCCGAGTCCTCCACTTGGAATATTTTCAGACAAGATGTTCTGCAGCATTTGCTAAGCACTCTGGATATGTCTTCAATGGCCCCCTTTATATTTCATCCAGCATGCTTAGCAGGATGATAATGCATGCTAGTGTCCCTTCATAGCAGCCGAAGTGGACTGCTCACATTTGTCCCTTATTAAAGCTACTTGTGCACTTCTGAAGAAACTGTGTTCAGCATCTGGGCCAGATGTCAGAGGGCCACAGCTGGGAGGCCCTTGATCTTCATCAACTGGCTGCTCAGTGGCACTTTCTGGCAAATTTCCCTTGTTCTCAAGTGATGTGAAAGCGAGTGCTCCTGGCATGCCTTCGTTCTTATGGAAGCTGCCTTCACCTGCTTTCTTTTCCCTGCCTCTTTGACACCACTTGAGGTCCTGACTCCATTTACCATTGGTTGATTTAACTCCAAAGCCCCAAAGTGATAATCATTTGACTTCCTGGCCATAGGTGATTGGTCCAGAGGTTGGCAGATGATCCAGACTGAACCAATCAGAGTCCTTCTCTGGGTTTTGAACCTGGAATTGAACAGAGTATAAGGCAGTTCTTCTTTGGTGGGGGCTGTGAGAAATAGGCTAGGCCCTGTTGGGAAGGACCTCATCTGCTTTAGGAAGGAAAACATTGACAGAGGCAGAGATGAAAAGACAGTCCTGTTGAAATTCAAGTGCCTGATTTCCGTTTCACTTCGCACTGATCTGAGCTGAACTTGAGCTGAAGCTTTGCACTGAGCTTGGAGAACACACTGTCCTCCATGATACTTTTGATGCTGTTTTTGCTGTTTTAATTACAGCCCTATGATGATAGCTTAAAGAAAAGAGGCTGGCGACTTCAGTAGTGCTTCAACCTGCAAGTCATCCACTGTTATGTGATTAAGCTGGACCTGCCTGAGTCTCTTTCTTTTTTTCTATGTATTTGGTTGTTACAGGCTCTCACTACACAGCTTGGGGGACTCATAGTGATCCTCCTGTTTCAGCCTCCCCAATGCTGGGATTACAGGCACATGCCACCACACCTGGTCTCAGTTGCCAGCTCAGTGCACCTGGGGTGGGGCCAACACAGCATGTGGTGCAGGGATTGAACCTCAGGCCCTGTGCTTATTGAGTCTTTCTTTGGACTGTTGGTCCCTATTTCTTTGATGTCTTCCTGGGAAATTTATGCAACAAGGTGATTGGAAGATTAAAAGAAACACATGCAAGGTGCTTGGAATAGCACCTAAGAGCCATTAAATGCTTCATAAATGTTTCTAACAACAGTGGGTTATCATTATATTTCATTATAATAATTAATATTAAAAATAATAAAAAATAACAATGAAGATTCATTAGTAACCAATAAGTTGGCCTTTTATAATTGGCAGGAAAAAAAAAGCAAAAAACCTAAACTCTTGAGAGTAAAAAAGAGTCTTCAGAACTTGGTGGGACAGCTACGGGAACCAACTCAAGCATTCATTGGATGCAGAGTCTGACCGTCAAGTAAGCTTCACCACAAATAGCCTGGGAGTTGACAGCTTTCCCTTGAACAGGAAGTGAAGACTTGGGAGTGGAAATCCTGGGAAACTGATAGAAGCCTTGTTTTGGATTCAGCGGTGGATGAGAAGGTGGTCATGAAAATCACAGGGTAGACTGCACAGTTTTGTCCCCAGCAGTGCAAAAGTAAATGATGTCAGCACCTTTAAGTAGGTCTGAGCTGAACAAATAAGAGGGAAACTTGTGAGGCCTTTGTTTGCTGTCTTCAGTATGACTGTACTCTTTTTAGCTTTTAGCTTCTTCTGAACTTTTTTGGGGGGATTCAAGCCCTTCTTGCTATGTTACGTCCCCAGGTCTTTCTTCATTTTTTAAAAATTTGAGACAGGATCTGACTAAATTGCCTAGGGTGGGCTTAAACTAGTGATCCTCCTGCCTCAGCCTCCCAGAGTGGTGGAATTACAGATGACCATCACCATCTTTTCAACTTGGTGAACACCTGTATTCACTAGAACCCACCACTAGGTAGACAGCTGAGTTAAGAGATGGGAGAAACTGGTCCCAAAGTATTGTGTGAGCTCCTGAATCCAGCTGTACCTGAAACAAGACCTGCTCTAGGACTCTTCAGATATATGAACTCCTGGATTCACTATTTACTTAACAAATCACAGAAGGCTTTCTAATCAATGTCTTCTGCAAAAAACCAGGTAACAGCTAATTGTCAGCTTATTTATTTAAACAGTTGAGGCAGACAAATTTAAGCTTAAAAGGGAAAAATTCTCAAGGCACATGTCTCTCTGGAAAATCATTCTGGACCAAGGAGGAGTGTGGTTTGCCACACTGCAGCTGGCAACCTCAGTATTGGGCAGACTGGGGCCCAGGCGGTGAAGGAGGGGCAGGCATGGCAGACTGACAGGAATGCTGAAACGTAAGTCAAGCTCCAGGAGTGGAGGAAGAGATGCAGCCAGCCCAAGACAGACAGAGGATGGATGATTCAGCTCAGATCTGAGGAGCCCTCATTGTTCACCACCTTGCTCTGCTTGAAAAATTCCTGTTGAAAAGCTGGTGGAAAAGAGAAGCCAAGAAAACTAAGGGTTTCTGTTTTCTAGTTGCCTTCTGTTCTAGTCACAGTTTCATTTGTTGAACACTTAGTATGTGGCATACACCGTGTGTGTGTGTGTGTGTGTGTGTGTGTGTGTGTGTGCGTGTGTGTGTGTTTAAAGAGCAGAATATATTTACTGGGGGAAAGAAAGCTTCTGTCCTAGAAGGGGACCTAAGTGGGTTGCCAACGACTGCCTTTTCTAAAGATTTTTATAGAGCAAAACCACAAATTGGGTCTAAGGTGGAAAATATGAGAAATCCCTAGGCATGAGGTGGGACAAAACTGTGGCCAACCAATAAGATTACAAGCATAATTGCTCAGGTGAAATTGATTAAATTGTTATCAAAACGAGAAGCCAGTCATGTAGCAAGTGGGCATGCATACAGAACAGGGGCTTTTCCTATAGGAGGTTGGGTTAGTGACTCTTCTGGGTTTTTTCCAGGTGCTTGATACCTATTTAGAATATTAATCCCCAGAGTTTGTCCCTAGGCAGATATGTGCTGCTTTTGTTTACTCTTTTGTTTTGAGGTCTGGTGCATAGCCAGAGTGCCTATCTTTCCCATAGTTGCAAGGTAGCACGTGTTCCATATTGGGTTCTATAAGGGCCTACCCCTATCTGACTGCCTATGATATTTCTGTCTAACTCAGCTGCCTAAAACATTCCCCCATTTGAAGAAGTACCCTGAACTGCTGTGAGGGAATCATGGGTGAGAACTGCTTAGGCTTCTTCAGGCTGAAAGGGGTCAGAGCTGATGGTAGGCAGTCAGAGATATTCTGAGTTTCTAACTAAAGGTCCTCAATAGACACCAGGCATTTTCATCTTGGGTAGGTGCATAGCTTTAAATGTCCATCCAGTTGTGACTCACCCAGGTGGCTGACACTGACAAAAGATCCACAAGGTGCTGTACAGGGTTCCAGGGTAAATCCTGAGGGGATTTGACTGACTTATCAGATAGCAAAAGTTACATTTTTAGTTAGATAGGTCTTGCTTTAACTTGATCTTAACTGTCCAGCAGAAAAGTGTAACTATGAGGTATAAAAAGTAAGGCTGTATCAATATGCTGAGTTGTAAAAGGCTCAAGTCAACAACGGCTGAGAATTGCCAGTTATGCTGATAACTCACTACTATTATGGACTATTGGGCTATATTGGGTCATTTTGCTGAATTCAAGCACCTACAATCTTTGGACTGGCATCAAGTATGAAAAGGTGCTTTAAAGACTACTCCAAATACATCTTCTCTAACAGCAATGGAGCATCCATCTTAGACAAAAAAAAAGGAGGATATAAACAGAGGATAGTTTTGTTGTGAAAAAATATGTATATGTGTATACAAGATAGGATAGATATACAGCTACTTTCTCTTAGTTCAATGAGAAGATAGGTTTGTACTAACATATTTTAGACAAGATATCATGTTTGTATCTTGTCCTCAGAATAACTACTACAAAGACAACAATATACAATGTATTAATTATTGTAAATGTCCTACTAACCTGTTTTGAAACTGTTTCATTGCTATTTTATCTTTTTTTCTCATATTAAAATGAATTAAAAAATCTCCATCCAATGATCTCAGTGGATTGCCTCCAAATGATATAGGGGAATGAAATCCCAACCTGAAACATACCTGGGATGATTTTGTGTTGTGTAAAACTGAAGAATGAATTTTAGGAACAATAAAAGCTAACAGAAAAATATATTTATTGGGGGAAAGAAAGCTTCCATCTGAAAGAGGGACAGGAGACCCGAGCAGGCTGCTCTCCTTTTGCTCGTAAGTGGCATGTACTCCTTTCAACCAGGGCTCCCTTGTAGGCTGGCACAACTTATTACTGCACAGTTCTGGGGAAGCTGCTTGCATCATAACCTGGTATATAATTTAGCCACCCTGGGGATTATTGTAGTATACAACTTCTGCAGCAACATGAGTCCTAACAAGCTCTAAATTAGGTGCTGTTATATCCCCAGTTTTTATAGTCAAGGGAGCAGGTACAGAGAGGGCAGGTGACTTGTCCAAATAGTTAGTGGATGGGAGAATTATAACTTGAACTCCATTCTATCACTTAGCTCTCTATGAATTAAAATACTCCTGAGGCTAACTCTCATATGTTGATCTTGCAAAGGAGGTCAGTGAGTTCCCTGAAATCAGTGGCTCACACCCTTGATCTTGATGCCCCCATTTCTTTCTTTTCTTTTTTTGTACCAGGGATTGAACTTGGGACCTTGTGCTTTAACAGACAGGTACTTATGCTGCTGAATGATCTCCCTGGCTGTGATGCCCCCATTTCTTGGTGCCCCCTGATGTGACTTGACAATCATAGAGCAGAACTGGTCATGAGTAGCATGGTGCAGCTCTATACAGACCTCATTTAGGGAGTTGGGCAGATGAAAAAGGGCTTGGTGAGAAAGCAGTATTTTCTAGTTCCTTGAAGAAATAAATCTAGCATTATGCCTTGCAGTCGATGATGAAAAGGCTGATTTCTGCAGACATCACCAAACCTTGAGAACATTCTGAGCAGTCTAGCATCCTGATGGAGCCCATGGCCCAGGCTGTCTGCTATGACCGGAGACTTGTTTATTGCACTGGTGTGGCCTTCATTGTCTCTGAGACACAGTAGGGACTCAGCAACGTGTGTGGAATGGGATTAAAAAAGAGTAGTGTCTTGGTTGAGGAATCCTTCTTTAAGATTCTTTGATGGGGCCTAGGCAGAGTCTGGGGATGATAGTTTAAGTTGGAATCAGAAACGTCCTTGTATCTATAGGGAAGGTCCAGGTTTCTGGACCTTTCATGCTTATCAAAATCTACAGGTACTTAAGTTCCTCGTATGAAATGATGTAATATTTCTATAGAACCTATGTACATCCTCCTATATACTTTTTGTATTTTGTCCGCAGCTCAGACTCATAGTGATCCTCCTGTTTCTAGCCTCCCCAGCACCAGGATTATTACAGGTGTGCACCACCACGCCTGGACTCAATTGCCAGCTCAGTGTTCCTGGTGGGGTCTGGTGCAGCATGTGGTGTTGGGGATCCATTCCCAGTCTCTATGCTTCCCTAAGCAGGCGTTTAGTCTGCGGAGCTATCTGGCCAGACCTATCTCCTATATACTTTAAGTGCTATGTAAACAATTACACTGTATTATTTAGGAACAATGACAAGAAAAAAAAGGAATGTGTATGTGTTAGATCAGATGCAATTTTGGGGGGGGGATATTTTTGATGATTCTACTGAGATTTGCTCTTTCTGGAATCAACCTGCAAGTAGGCTATGTCTAACCTATTCCTGGCCTAAAGTAGATGTGCATACAAGCAAATATTTCAAAGTTAGAAGAGTGCATTAACAATACTGATTTTATGCTTTGCTTAAATCAGAGAGCAGCCAACGTAGCCCCATGTTCCTGCAGGCTGAGAACCTGCCACTCCCCTCTCAACAGAGCGGGCCTCTCTCGTCACAGTCCCCCTGCTCCTGGCCGTGCTGTGCCCAAGGCTGTTTCTCCCATTTTCCTTATCGACTGGTCCTCATACACACTGGAGCTTAGGGTTTTATTTATTTATTTTTACAGATTGAAATTGCTTACATATTTTTGAGGATAAAAAGATAGTTCAAAACCTAGAATTTTTATTTCAAAGTCTAGGCTCAAAGATCGGCCAGTCTTGGTTTTTTATTATAGCCTCTCACCCATAGAGTAAGTCACGAAGATTCCGAAATTTCTTAACCCTTTTTAGAGATCAAGGAAACCGATTCTGAGTAGGTTAAATCTCTTGCCTTGGGGTCCCACAGCACGACAGTGCTGGTTCTGGAAGGTCCAGTGTCTTTCTCCTTATGGGCCAGGAGAAGGTCTACAGTCCTTTCGAGATGGCTGCCAGGGAACCTAGAGAGCCATGCTCTTAAGTCTAGTTTTTTTAAATTATCTTCTGACCTATGTGTCTTTATTCCACTTTCCATTCTACTCTACTCTTCACTCTTCACCTCCTATTCTAAATTGTTGTGTTGTAGTCCCAACTTTATTTATTTATTTATTTATTTTTTTGTCTTTTTGAGGCAGGGTCTCACTATGCAGTTCAGGCTGGCCTTAAGCTCACTTTGTAGCTCAGGCTGGTCTCGAACTCACAACAATCCTCCTACCTCAGCCTCCCGAGTGCTGGGATTACAAGCATGCGCCACCACGCCCGGCTGTAGTCCCAACTTTAAATTTTAACTTTTGCCACATATTTCTTAGAGTCGACTGTAAGTTCTAAGTGAGTAGTGAATGAATAAATAAAGCTCACTGAATTTTAAAAGGCCAAGAAGGGGGCCAGCCATGCTCCTAGCAGGAGGGCTTGTCATGACTCGGTGCTCAGCAGTTCCTGGGAGCTTTTTCAGCTTTGTGCCGACACCATATTTTGCTCTTCCAGCTTTGCAGTGGTCCAGGCTGATGGTGTCCAACCTGCACTGGCCATGGAGCATGGCCAGGAGGGGTTGGCAGGCAGACTCCAGAAGGGCAGCATGGGTGGAGGCAAGGTGGGGGAGCTTCACTACCTGCCTGGCGTCTGGGTCTTGAGGCAGAATTCCAGGCAGAGCTGACTTCCTCTTTGTCTCTCTTGGTCCCACTGATGTGGCTGCTCCTGCAGAGATCTAGGAAGGAAATTTCCAGAGATTTTCTGGCTTGTCTGACTCTGTGTATGCCTCAGATCTTTATCCCCTGACCCTTACCCCTGCCTGGTGTACCCCAGTCCCACTGTCAGTTTTTAAAGGCAATAGTTCTAAGGCAGAATAAAATCTGAATGTTCAAAACAGAGGGGTCACTGTTTGGTAAGGCTGTTCAGGTAAGGAAGAGGGCTTACGCTTTTGAGTCCTGTTGTCTGCCACCCAATGTGCTGCCTTCTTAGCTCAGACACCAACTTTGAGTTCAGAGTGACACAGACGCGGCTAGGCCGGCTCCGTCTGGTGGCTTTCTCAATGAGGCCCGGCGCCCTGCTTCTCCTCGCCTCCACACACCTCTTCCCTCCTGGTCTTTGGCTGGCTCATCCCACACCAGGCCCCATTTGCAGTGTCCCCAAAACATTCCTGTTTCTTTTACAGCATTCAGAAGTTAATGTCTTCACACTTGATCTTTAGTGAGCGCGTTCTGTCCTTACACTAGTGAGCAATTGTTCCATGGCCTTTAGGTTTCATGCAGGAAGGCTTTGCTATAGCCCCAGATGCCCCACTTGGAGGGGGTGCTCCATATGCATTTGTTGAAGGAATGGACATTGATTCCGTAACTGGAGTGTTGCTGTTATCATAGCTGTTACATATAATTGACAGCTTCTGTTTATCAGGTGCTCTTTAGCAGGTGCTGCGTTTGTCTTAGTCAGAATCCTTCAGAGAGACAGAACCATCAGGAAACTGGCTCTTGCCATTTTGAGAAATCCCACCACAGGCAACAGGCCCTGGGATCCTGACATGGGCAAGGTCAAAGGCCTGACAACACAGGGGCTGCTGTTCTAAGTCCTGGAGCCCGGACTAGGGAGATGGCTCAGTGGAATAAGCACTTCCCTGGCAAGTGCAAGGGTTTGAGTTCAATCCCTGGTTCTGAAAATCAGTCAATCAATCAATCAATCAGTCAATCAATCAATCAATCAATGAAAATAAGTCCGAGAGCCTGAAGGCTGGGAAGCTCTGGGTTTTGATGGCCAAGGGCAAGGGAGAGGACAGGGACACACATTCTTCTTTCCTCAGTTTTTGTTCCTCCTAGGCTGTATACTCCCCTATAACTAATCCCTTCTGGAAATACCCTCACATCCCAAAATAGGGCTTTTCTAGGTTTCTAGAGACTCCTTGATTCAGTCAAGATGACACCTAAAATTAACCATGCCAGTGTTTTGTGGTCTCCATCTTGCTGAGTTCCCACGGGAGGTCTTTGCTCAGTCACCCAGCCAGTCAGTGACAGAGCTGGCTGCAGACTCAGGCCTCCTAACGTAGGGGCTGTGCTCCTGCCATTTGGTTGCTGTGTCCTCCCTGTGGCCCTGTGGATTGTTGCAAGTTCTTTAACACATGCTGAAGTGTGTGAGTCCTACGGAGCATGCAGAAAGGGTAGACTTGCCAGCTGAAAGGTTATGTAGGAGCTCCCTTAAGAGGTGGGAGGGAGGGGATCATGTCAAGTCTGTCTGGGCTGGAAGCTGGCGATGGGTGGGCTCCCATGAGTCCCCTAAAGCTTTGAGGTGCTCAAAGGCAAAGGAACATGTGGAAATCTGGTTTTTATTAGTATTGTTTCACAGCTCTACTGCAGATGGATGGTAACTCTTTTTTTCCACCCTTGAGTTGTTTGCAAGTTATTTTTGAAAGTCTTTGACGTGTCTTTTTCTGTATTTGGCAAAAGCAAAATGGAAATTGATAGCACTGCCATCGCCGGTGTCCCCCTCCCTCCAACTGCCTGACAGGGGCAACTCTGGGGAGACTTGACAATTTCTGCAGAGGGTGCACGGTTTGCTGCTGTGTGAGCTCCTGCAAGGCTTGACCAGCTCTCCCCTGCAAATCAAATTCTCGTTTCCTTGTTCCTCTTCTTTTTCTTTCCTACCTGTCTGTCTTGTCTGGATTCAGAGGTCTATGCAGGAGTCAGACCCCACTGGCCACTTCCAGATGGAAGTCCTATGATAGCATACACCTGTAGTCACAGTCACCTGGAGATTGAGGTGGGAGGATGTCCTGAGCCCAGAGGTTTGAGGTCAGGTGGGACAATGTAGTGAGGGTACCCTGGGTCGAAATTAAAAGAAAAAAAAAAAAGCCCTTCATGGCTTCCCTGAAGCCTTCGGATTAAAATTTACAATAATATTAAAATTCTTGGTCATGACCCAGGATCCTGTGTTGTTCCTTCCATCATGTTTCCCTCGCTATTCAGCTCCAAGCAGGTGCTGCCCCATCCGCCGACTCCCACTTTATCTCCGGCCCCAGGGCCATTGTGAGATCTCAGCCTGGACTCTGCCTCCCTCCTCCTTCTGCTGTCCTGGGGATGAAACCCAAGTCCTTCACACCATTCACACAGTTCCAGATCTTTTAATTTTTTTTTTTTTTTCAATTTGAGATAGTCTCATTAAGTCAACTGGCTGGACTTGAACTTGTGATCCTTTTGCTTCAGGCCCCCAGAGTGCTGGGATTTCAGACAAGTGCCAGCATGTCTGTCTGTTACCCATTTTTGTCATGGGCAGAGCCTTCTCATCTTTGACAACCTTGTGTCATGGGCAGCATTCCCTCACCCCTAATCAAGAATAAATCCCTGTCACTATCCAGCATCTGGCTTTGTCAAGTCTCTGAGTTTGAGAAGCATGTTGCCCCAAACACTGCAAATTTCTGACGAACATGGTAACTATCCTAAAAGATCACTTCATTGTTTATCTGAAATTAAAATTGGGTGGAATGTTCTGTGCATTATTTTCCAAGTCTCTGTAGAGATACGTGTTGAATGGTGGGAAGTTCTCAGCATAGAGCCTGGCACACATGGGGTCCTAAATAAATGAGGGCTGTCAGCAACTTCCACCTGTTCCAGCTCCTCTGCTAGGTGCTTCTTGGAGCAATGGTCTCTCTGTTCCTTTTTTGCTCTTTGGGTACTGTGAGAAAAGGCTTCCTACCAGAGAGCCATCACCTGTGTCCTTAGAACAGCATAAAATATTCCCTGCTGCAGCTCTGGAATCCGATTGTGGTGGCATTTGGCAGGGAAATGCAGTGAGTTATCACAGCGCGTTCCCTCTAGCACTGGGTCATGCAAATATTTATTGCGAGCGTTAAATAATAAATGGAACAGCCTGCCCAATGGTAAATCTGTCATGTTCGGTTTCAGTCAGGAGTTGTGACAGCTCTGGAATCACTGCCCATTTCACTGCCTCAGCCTGCCCTCCAGAGGGCCGGGCAAACAGCTGAGTCCCCCAGGGCAGAATCAGCAGGCTTGCTTAGACACCTGGAGGCCAGAGGGGCACTGGGGGATGGCTGAGCATATGTGGAAGCTGGCAGGTGCAACAAGAGAGTCTAAGCTGATCAGGCCCTGAGCAAGCCAGGGCCCTTGTGATCCAGTGGCTGCCACAGCACTAGGGAACACTGCGTCCCTGTCCACTCCTAGAGTCTCCTTTCAGTGTATTCCTTGCTTGTCAGGTTAGCTTTACTCTGTCTGACCAAGCTGCGCTGGCATGCTTGGGCCTGTGGAGTCCATGTGCTGATCCCTTTGCTAGGTTGTGTGGTGGTGATGAGGACAGTGAGCCCATGTGTGGGTGCAGAGAGCGCATGGGCCAGCTCTCCCACTGCTGGAATGAGATGCCCAGACTGCCAGTTAAGGACAAAGAAGTTTATTTCAGTTTATAGTTTTAGTGGGTTTAGTCTGTGGTATGCCAGGAATCAGACAGAAGCACCATGGTAGAAGGGCCTGGTAGGCAGAAGCTGCTCATCTCATGGCAGCTTGGAAGCAGCGGAAGGGGAAAGGAGCCAAAGATAAGGAAAGACCCTTCCAGGCCAGGCCCCAGAAACCTGCCCTTTCCAGCCAGGCCCTGCCTCCAAGCAGCACCCTGAGCTATGAACTCCACAATGGATTAATGCACTGATGAGTATAATACCTCATGATCCATTCAACTTCCCAAAGCCACACTTATGAACACAAGCCCCACTTTTGGGGCACATTCTAGATCTCAACCATAACAGATAGTGATGCTTCTCAAACTCCTGATGTGTAGGAGCCCTCACCCCCACCCCAGCACTTGTTTCCTTGTTGCACCACCAGCATTGCCATGTGGAACTCAGACATGTGGCTTCTCAAGCCAGAGGTGTGTGTCGGGGTCCTGCCTTTGTCCTTATGAGCTGTACGACCTTGGCCAAACCACTTACTCCTTCAGAGCCTTCATTTCTGAAGTTGTGAGGCAGTAGACATGCTTGTGGCCAGTGCCTTGGGCTGTTGGGGTCATGGGATACATAATTGAGCTTCGTCTCTTCTTGGCCTTTTGGCTAAGATCAAGTGATGTAGTTGGGCACTTGCTCAGTGCTGGGATCTGGTGGGTGGTTAGGAAGCTGCAGTGCTAATGGTGAAGCAGTAGTTCCAAGAGGAAGTACCTGGCCCAGGGCACAGGCTGAGCGGCCTCACCCAGTCACACAGGTATGGGTGATATTCTCGGCTGAGGGGTAAAATTGAAGTTCTCACCTGGTTCTTAATGGCTCTAAAAATAATGACCTTTCTCCTACTGCTGATCTTCCATATTCCTCACAGAAGGGTAGGGAGCATGGCACACATGCTCCCCCCAGCTCCCATGGCCGGGGATTGGTGATGTCCTTGCAGAGGGGGAGGAATGCCCTGGAGACGTGTGTGTGGCTGCACAGAGGATGGTGCCAGACACAATGTGTTTGGCCTCAAGCTACAAAAAATGCAGTCAGAAGTGGCTTTGACAATAATGGCCATCACTGCTTCATGGAAGGCATCCCGTGGTGCTCTTTTAATGGCTTAGCTGTGTAATGGGGCAGGGGCCCAGTTTTTGCTCTTCCATGGGCAGCTGGAGGTCCTTGTCCTCAGCCAACCCATTGTGCTATCTCAAGATGAGACAGAAAGGGCAGAAGTGAGACTTTCCGTGGTTCCTCCTCCTCATCACTTTGCCAGCAGCACACCCTCCCCAGCAACTTGCTCTTGACTCTCATTGGTCAGAACTGCATCTCAGGCCCTTTTCTGAGATAGTTATTGACAAGGGAAATAGACTCACCAAGACTGACTTCAATCAGTGGTTCTCAATGGTTGGTTTCTGGATCTGCTTTGGCAGCAGCACCCGGGCCCTTGCTGGAAGTGCTGCTTCCCTGGGCCCAGCCCAGGCCTCCTGAGTCAGAAACTCTGGGAAGGTCCAAGTGGACAGGGGACTA
Source organism: Ctenomys sociabilis (assembly GCA_004027165.1). Lineage (NCBI taxonomy): Eukaryota > Metazoa > Chordata > Mammalia > Rodentia > Ctenomyidae > Ctenomys > Ctenomys sociabilis. The sequence continues at coordinate 20,986 of PVKA01009028.1, forward strand.
AGCCCTCCAGGTGCTTCCCCGTGGACTTTGAGAACCTCTGGCCAATTGATTAGTCTTTTCCTGTAAGAGCCAGGTAGTAACTACTGCAGCCTGCAGCCCTCTACTCTGTGGAGACCGTTCAGGAGTGAAGACAGTAAACAAAAGAGGGACTGTTTAGAGATTAAGATCTGCATTTTATATGGTTTTAATGTGTTTGTCAATATTATACTCTGCACCTTTTCTCATAGTTGTACACATGTGAAAGCCATTTTCAGCTCCTGGGCCTTAGGAAGCAGGCTGGGCTGGACTCAGGACCTTCGCTTGTCCACCTTCACAAAGGCTGACCAATCACTGCTCAGCCCCCAAACAGGGGAGAGTGCAGCTTTCCCTGAATTGGGGCACCCCAACATCCTATGAAAATTGGGATCTGATTTCCAAATAAGAAGGGGACAGAGGTATTGCGGGATGCGGATCTAGCCCAGCCGACTCTGCTTACTCAACACCTTGGTTTAGAATATTTCCTCCAGCTTTATTTCCTAGGGAGCTTTTTCATCCTGCCCCTACTGACCATCTTCATTGTCCTGAAATTCCTGGGTATAACATGTTCTCTTTCCTGAGTGATTCCCAGGTGACATCAGAGCACGAGGTGGCAGGACAAGGTATGTGTGATGGCGTTTTAACTTTTCTGAGCATTATTTGTAATTCTCTGAGAGTCACATTAGTCAGGCAGAAAGAAGAAAAACCCCTGCCACCATTTTGTAGTGGGGCAGCTGAGCAACTGAATAAAAGGTCAGAGACCTTCAGCCCATGCTGCGCTGTGGTGCCCTAGTTGTTCAGTTTTGGGGCCATTCTCCAGACTGGGTGCCCCCTTCGTACCGACAATACTGTGGTCCAGTTGCTGGACTTCTCCTTCCTTTGGTTATAACTTACAGTGACAATGACGGCGACAATAACAGCAAAAAAGAGCTGCTCAACATGAGTGCTTCTTGTCGTCCTAGGTACTTTATGGGCCTTACCTCCTTGAGCCTCTATTCCTCTATCATAGAAGAAACTGAGGCACAGTAGGCGGTGCAGCTCAAAGTCACTAGTGAGCAGGTTCAGATTTGAATGCAGACTGTCGTGCCCCAGAGCTACGTGACTAGAAAGAGGCACTCCTAGGGTGGGCACAGAACGCCCAGAGGTGTTCAACTCTGCCATTCTTCGCTCACCTGTGTCCTAGGAACTCTTCTGAGCATTAACATAATGTCTTTTGTTCTTCTTGTGTTGCTTTCTGCCTGGCTAATTGAGCTCTACTACCTGTGTTTAAGAAACACACCTCTGAGCTGAGTATGGTGGCTTGCGTGCAAGTAATTCTGGCGCTCTTAGAGGTGGGCCAAGAGGATAGGAAGTTCAAGCCCAGCCTGGGCAACTTAGGGAGACCCTGTCTCAAAGTAAGAAACAAACACAAAAGAAGAACTGGAGATGAAACACAGTATGAAGGCCTTAGGCTCAATCACCAGTATCACAAAGACAGAAACAACCCACCACCAAGTCCCCCTGAGCCAAAATTAAAGTCAAAAGAAATTCCCACCTCAACTAAAACAAAACAAAACAGGAACACTCCATTACATCTTGGAATGATATGTTCTTGCAGAAAAAATAAATAAAACAAATATGATGATGGGTAGGAAAGAGGATTGCTTTTTTTTGCCCTTCACTATGGCTTAGAGAATACTCTAAACAAGGCTGCATGGCTAGGAAGTGCTAGAGGTAGGATTTGAACCCAGAGCTCAGATGCTATAGACTCTTCTACAGCTGCCTGGTGCTAAAAGGCTGGGGTATGTGCTTGGCATCCAGGGAGGAGCAGAGGTAGAAATGTGTGTGTGTGTGTGTGTGTGTGTGTGTGTGTGTGTGCTCACAAAGGTGGTAGCACCCAATATGCCAGTGTGGGAGGTAGGTGTGGGTCTCTGATTCTGATGTTGGCTTCCCCTCATTTCTGTTTTCTCCCTGTGTCATTCACACCTTTTGTCAGCCCCTGGGAAGGCCCTTCCCCAGTTCCTATATGGAAAGTGTGGAGGGAAGACTGAGCCCACCCATGTCTCCGGAAGGCCAGTGACAGCCTGCATGTGTGCTCTGGGTGTCATCTCCCCGACCAGCTGCAGGGATGTTCGTTGACTTTTTTTCTTATCTTTTGAAACATTTGTGGAACTGGCTGTGATCAGACAGAGGCTTGGGGCCCAGGTAGTTGGGGTGTTGGCCCCCTGGGCTGCCAGCAGGTGCTTCTGGTTGTCCTAGAGGGGCCGCAGGAACCTTGACAGAGGCTGAGCTGAACAGCTCGGAAACTGTCGGGGCTGGAGACAGGGACAGAGAGTAGCAGGGACGCGTGGGCAGCTGTACCCAGGGACCTTCCATTGCTCCGCTAGGTGCCTCTGTCTAGACAGCTTCTGGTTGGTCTCTCCTCACCGCCAGCCTCCCTGCCCCATGCTGGCCCGTGCAGGCGCTTCCAGGAGTTATTTCAATGCGGACCAGTCTGTTGGTCACAATGAATCCTTTTCTTGCCTCCACAGAGTACCGACTTAATGAATTCCTGTAAATTGTGGCTCTCTAGGGACGTTGGTGTCATTTTCAGCCCTAAAATGTATTTTGTTTGTTTGAGGTGGTATTCTGAAAGGACCATTTAAAGCCGGGCGTGGTGGCGCAGGCCTGTAATGCCAGCACTCAGAGGCTGAGGTAGGAGGATTGGTGTGAGTTTGAGACCAGCCTGAGCTACAAAGTGAGCTTAAGGCCAGCCTGAACTGCATAGTGAGACCCTGTCTCAAACAAAAAACAAAAACAAACAAACAAACAAAAAAGGATCATTTATCAACTGGAAGATTTCTATAGCAGCTGACTTTCAGCTTTTGTTAGTGCTGGAGGTTCGGCAGCACAGGGCTGCTGTGGTCCTGCATGGAAGCAGTTGGTGAGTCTAAGACAGGTTACACCTTCAGGCGGGCTTGCAGTCCAGCCTGCCACAGACCCCACTCTGTCTCTGTCTCTGTCTCTGTCTCTGTCTCTGTCTCTGGCTATCTGTCTGTCTGTCTGTCTGTCTCTCTCTCTCTCTGTGAGACCTGCCTATATTTTTGCAGCTATTTTCATTTGTGGTTCCTATTTTACAGTAACCTTGGACTTGTGTGAACTTTCCTGACCCTTTTAAATGTCAGGTCCTTCAGGGGACCAAAACAGATCCTCCGTCCACATTGTGGCTCTTGGAAAGTAGAAAGCTCTGAAATCACAGGCTCCACATGCATCATCATTGTTAAAAACAGCTGAAAGGAGACCAGAAAGCAACTGGACTGCATCCCCCACCCCCAAGCTTGGAAGGGCACTTGCACCATCCTGATGGTGTTCAGCATTGATGTTGACAGTTGTTATTAAACAATGCCAACTTGCAAATGCAAACTATTTACCATGCAAACTTAAATATACTGGCAGAAATAATATCTAGACACTCTCTATGTTAAACTGCTCTTGCCACAAATCATTGTGGCATTTCTCCAGGGCCCCAAATCAACAAGGAAGAAAAAAACGATTCTTTGGGCTCTCTGAAGCTGTGACTTGTTATTCCAGCCAATCTGCTGCTTGTCCTGTCATCTCTGCTGCCACTACTGACGTGGAACTTGGACCTCTGAGACTGTATGTCACTGGCCAACTCTCTCACCAGTATGCATTTATTAAAAAGTGGGTGAAGTGTTTCTGCCTTTGGCTCTGTCTCTCTTCAGATTGAAGCTGACTGATGACAATGTGCCGTTTTGAAGCTCCTGCTGTAGGTTGAGTTAGATAAAGCTTATTGCTGTGGTTTGCTGGTGGGCTGAGCTTGAAAACATGGTTTTGTGTAACTGTGAGCATCTCTGGCTCCGTGTTGCTCCCCTCTCCTGTGTTGCAGGGCTTTCCTAACTGTACCTTCAGGACTCACTGTGCCCTGGTTGCCCTTTCCAGGTCTCTGCCCCTATGTGACACCCTCCTTGGCAAGTTCATGACTCCTGGGTTGCACCACCCGGATAGTGACGGTATGGGCAGCACTCAGCAGGGTCCTGGTGCTGATAACCGGAAAGATAGGGCCTAGGGGCCGCTGAATCTTTCATTTATCCTCTTGCCAAGTATTTTTTTGAGTGTACAACAAGCTCAAGGTGCTGATCTAGGTGGTGGAGATGGTAACAGAAACTCCTTGCAAAACCTGCGGTGCCCCATGCACATATGTAAATACTTAGCACAGAGGAAGAGCTTAGTACATGGCAACTGCAGTGATTAGCATTAATTACTTTTCCAGAATCTCATCTGTGATGATGATGATGATGATGATGACATTTTGCTGGCTCAGCCCACCTTGAGGCTGGGGCTGGTGAAGCATGTGGTGCTGGGGATTGAACCATGGTCCTCTGTCCTTGCCTCAGCAGGTGCTTTCTCGCTGAGCTACCTCGCTGTCCCCATGTTGATTATTCTTATGTTGCCAATCAGCAGGAGGAACAGAGAGCTCAATTTTTTTTATTTTTGTTTTATTGAAGTACAGATATCAATGAGACAGTTTTAAGATACCTTGACAAGATGGATTTGATAAATTAATACATTGCAAACTGTTTTGATAATGTTTTGGTATCACAGAAGGTGCATACATGATATTATACTTATAGACATTATTATAGCGTATGTCTCTTATCAGTAAATAGAGTGTAGCTGTTTATTTTTTATACCTGAATTACATCAAAGATTCAATAATTAATACTTTCTACCTTGTTATTTTCCTAGCGGTTGTCCATAGTACTAGAAGCCGACATAATATCCTGTCCAACCACCATTAGTGCAGATCTTGCCTCAGATAGCTCAATTTTTGCAACCCTGTTTGTCCATATAAATATTTGGGGTAAAGATGTGTTAACTGTCTTAAACATATATAAACTGATAGAATGTGAGTAGTTTATGACAAAGTATATGTGAAACTCACTCCACCTTCCCTGACTGTAGCCATTATGCTATTGAGAAAACATTCCTTGGGGTGTACTGAACCTTCAGTCCCCGCTTGGTCTCTGGAGGACCTACTCTAAGGCCGACTTTTATTACCTGTCATTGTTTAAATCACAACTGGGATGTGGTGGCAAGGCTTCGGGAGGGGAGACTTTCATAAAGAAGAAAAGAGCCAAGGTTGGGAGTTGATGTGTATTTGCGCTGGAGAGGGTGTGAACGGCTTTGGTGAATGGGTGAAGGTTCCTGCTGAGCAGGGAACCCAATCCATCCCTCCCCGTAGAAGCGTGGTTTCCACGGATGCCCTCACTCTCCCACGGCAAGGACTCCAGGCTGAATGTGTCCACTTCACGATCAAAGCAATGCTGGGATCCAGACAGCACATGTGTTCTTAATTCATTAAATCTGTCATCTTTCCTGGGAGTGAGGAGTTTACCAAGAGACTACAAAATTGCTTGAGATCTGAAAAAAAAAACTATATGCCCCAAAATGTAAAAAGGAAAGTGGCAAAATTGAAATTAATGACTATATAAAAATTACCTACAAACTGTGCTACTCTGTCAATATCGCTAATTGGTAAATTTAATGTTCATAAAGATTTCATTACATGTAAAAATGTGGAGTTAGAATTTTTCACTTTCAAGAGCTTCTGAGTATGCACAATTGCCCAAAAATCACATCTAATCAAAAATTAAATGAGTCACTCATTTCCAGATAATTTTAGGAGCAAAATTTAAAATTTTTATCCAAAGAATATTTCTAGCAAAAATCCATTTGATGCAGAATGTAGGGAAATTTGTACAGTCATCCCTCAGTACCCCTCCAGCTTGCTTTCAGGATCAGGGCTCTTGGCCCTGGGAACTGCCCAAATGGTAGCGATGCTCCCGGAGGAGGGAATGCAAATATAGGAGCCAAAAGTATTTGGGAGGCAGAATGAATCCATTTTGGGGCTAGTCATCTTTGACTTACCAAATGGATAGCCAGTGGAGTTCTTTAAGTCCCAGGAACTGAAGACAGATTTCAATACCAAGACGGAAGATGAACGGGTCAGGTCAGGCTTTGGGCACGTGCACAGGAGCCTGGTGGAGTAGGTCTTCTCAAGTCCAGTCATGAGTACGTTTCCATGGCAGAGGTGGTACACAAGGAGTTCTTGAGCTGGTAGTGGCTGGCGAATGCTGGTGCAAACTACTAGAGTCTTCTTATAAGACAAATCTTTTCAGGGGAACCTTAGTCAGTCTGCTTTTTCTGGGTGGGGGTGGGGGAGTTTTTTTTTAAATGAAACCTAACCTTGCTTTTTCCATTTTTGGTGAACATGAGCAGCCTTGTACTGAACCCATGAGCAAGTCACCATTTTATGAATGGGGAAGCAGCTCCACAGCAGTTGCCTGAGGTTGTATTGGAACCCACGTGGTCTGATTTAAGAGCCTACTGTTTTAACCATCATGCTATATTGATTTTTAGGAGGTCTTGCTCAGTGAATTTTTCTTCCTAGTAGTGTTTCATGGTTTACGCAGGCTTTCACATGCTTACTATTATCTGCTTGTCACAATAGCTCCATGGGGCAGATAGGGAAGCCATTGTTGTCCATCTATTGTCAGTGAGGGTACTGAGGATCAGAAAGATTATGGACATGTCCAAGGTGACCCAGCCAATTAATGGCAGATTAGATAAGAATTGGGACCTTTTGGAGCTGTACAAAGCACTTTCTCTATAGTACAATCCTATCCTATCTTTCCTCATAAGGCTGCTTACAAAAGATACCCCCTCCATTTTTTCCCTGGCACTCTTAATTATTCAGAAGTGATCCTTATCCCAAGCTGGCTGTCTCTGTGAGGGACATTTTGCAGCTGGAAAACAGAAGTTCAATGAATCAGGGAATTAACCTCAGTCATCAGTGGCATTAGCAGTGCTGAGTCACAGATCAGTCATGGTGGAGGCTTGGTCCACAGTAAACCAGTTCACAGCTGACTGCTGGGGAAGAGGGAAACCTAACAATAGAAAGTCTCAAAGCAGAGACTGCAAACCCACTCACCCTCTCAACTGGAAATTATGAGGAAAAAAAAATGGAGGGAATTACCAAGGCATTCCAATGTGGTGACAGTGCAAGCCAAGTTTCATTACTTCAGGTTCCCATATACATTGCAAAGAATTCCAGGAGGTATAAGGAGGGTTGGCTGGCCTTGGTGCCAGGGTCTCAGTGTTATTAAGAAAACTGACTGTTGCTATCTGTTCTGGGTTGTCCTGGGAGTCATGTCATGTGAATCTCATCCAAGACTAAAATCCGAAAGCTATAAGAATCTGATTTGCATGAATGGCCATGATTGTTTGGTGGACAAGTGATTTTAGATCAGCTTTATCTCATGGACCCTCTTGAGCTCAAGTTGTTCTGGGGATTGGGTGCAATAGAACCCAATAGAAACCTTTTTGAATTGAATGAGCTACTTCAGGAATCCTGGTGCCCAAAGGGATTTCTAGGGAGAAGGTGCATCAATTTGCATTAAGAAATCAGATAATTTAGTACAGGAAGTGGGTCAGAGAGGTTGTGTAGCCTGAGATTTAAAAGCCTGGGTTTTTGTGTTCAGACGGCTTAGGTTCATGCTTCTGTCACTGATTTTCATGTGATCTTGGGTAATGTATTTAACTCCTGAGTCTTAGTTTTTTTCACCTATAAAATGGAGTAATGAGATGTTTGAAAGGCTACATGTCTATGTAAAGACAGAGTTTAATGAATATGGTCATTAAAAATTATTCTTCATTTTTCTCCTGGCTCCTTCTTCATGAGATTTGGAGCTCTATTTGGATGGATGGGGCTATTTCCAATTAATGCCTAATGATAGGAAGGGAAATTAAATAGTGGAAATAAAATTATTCCAAAGGAGAAGTATATACAGCTAACACCAAGTGAAAACTAGGTTGAGGTTGTTAAAAATCAAATATACAGGATAGGATCCTGGAGGCTGAAGAGGGAAGCAAGTGAAGGGCTGGAGCATCTGCATGTATGTGCAGACAGCAGCAACCCAAAATCTGAAGTGTGAAGAAGGGGCACTGTGTCCTGTAGGCCTTGACCATGCTAGCATTGTCACCCTAGGTGAAGACAACACAGCTGCACTGACCTTGCTTTCAACAGTGCCACCTTGTGGTGGTCTTTGAAACACAAAATAGTGAAAATGGGCTGCTTGTGAATGGATCAGATTTGGGTTTCTGTCTGCCTGGAGATTGGAAGTGACCTTTGGATTAACTGAATCTGCAGGAGTTTTGGATCACAGGAGGAGAGCGTACAGGTAGATGCTGGAGTTTCTGCTCTTATGAGGCTCAGTGGAACCTGGGTTAATGAGATGGGTCATGTCTATCCCCCACATGGGCTCGTTCAACCCTCATGACAGTTTGGCAATGACTCAGGCCTGGGGTCACTGTGCCCTACTGAGGCCTATTTGTCCACATTACTTATCTCACCCTCCATTACCTTCTGCCTTGTGCCTTGGATCTAGCTACACTGGTTCTCATTCATTTTCATCAAGAAGCCCAGCATTTCCCCACGTTAGACTTTTGCGTTCACAGTCCCCTCTTTCTTGAATGCTGTTCCCCAGAACTCTGCATGAGCTGGGAACCTTACTTTAATACTTCCTTCCAGAAAAGCTTTTTCAAGCTTGTGTCCTCTCTAAGTCAGGGTCCCTCAGGTTGCTCTCTAGTGTTTCAGTCCCCACCTGTGAAACGACTTTGGTTACTTTCTAGTTTGTGTGTTTAGCTGTTGTTTTCCCCATGAGGCCATCACAGCTCTGTCACAGTGTCTTTGTCATTGTTACCCCTCTTTATATTTTCAATGACCTAAATATCACCTGGTGCAGACTATGTGCTCTATAGATATTTTTGAGAGATTTACTGGATCCTCATTTTGCCCATGAAGGGTTGCGAGCACAGAGAAATGAAATCACTTCACAATCACACAACAGAGCAGATGCTTGTGGTGTCCCTATCCACGTCCCTAGTCCTTACTGCAGGCCCAACACATTCATTTGTGTTCTTTCTCCTGAGGACTTTGGCTGTGAACTTCTTTGCCTGTCTGCAGGACAACGTGGCTGTGCTGGTGGGGATGAACAGCTCCTGCTGGCAGCGGCACCCCTGTCCTCCCTCAGGACTGGTGAGAGCTGGTTGGGACATGCTCCAGCTGCCTCACCCCTTGGGGGAGGGCGCTGTGGGGGTGCAGTCAGTGGTGTGCCAGAGCTGGCTCAGGCCAGCTTGCTGTGTGTATCTTTTCTTAGTCCTTATTCAGGGACATCGTACTGTGCTGTGACATTAGCCACAGTAGGAGTATTTATACAACATATATGGGCAGACACCACAGATTTGGGCTTTTTTATGTTTTTCTGGAGAGTTGGTTATTAAAGATTTGCCAACATTGCTGGGTGTGCTATTCACTGTGTTCCAGGGTTGCTACCCTTGATTAACCCTTCAGTTGCGCAGTGTTAACTTGCGCAACTTGGGCCTTGGTTGGCTGGCTATCGCCCTGTGCTGTTGCATTTGCTGTGTTATGTTTCATTTGCTCCCAAATACACTGCTTGCTCTTGGATTTGTTTCCTAAGATCTGCTGCTAGGGAAATCCAACCTAAGGCAGGATAGTTGGCAATGAAGCCAGAGCTCTAAGTGAGGCCTGTGTGACCCTAAAAGCATCTGTATCTACTAGCACCCACTCTCTAGGTTCTCTCCCATCAGGGTGAGAGGCCTCTTCATGTGGAGGGGCCTCTAAGGAGTGAGACAAATGCATTATATTGATGAAATTAGGTGGCAATTAAGAACCTATCTTTTACATGTTAAGGGCTAGATTAATTAGATAAAACATGAGGAAATCTAATTTACTTAGCAAATTATTTTTTATAAAAATATTTAAAAACACAGTCATGGTTTCCATAGTACATATAGGCAGCAAGGCAGGTTTTATTGCTCTCTTGTGGAATAAGACACATCATGCTTCCATTTCATGCTTGTTATAATTTATGGTTTATAGTTCTGAACTCTCTAGGCTGGCTTAAATATTCAAGGGCCTCACCAGGTGGTTTGATGAATTTGACACAGTGATGGTGTTAGATGCAAACTGAGCAGAACCCCAGAGAGAGATGTGAGATGCAACCACTAGACCCTGGGCTGGAAAGGGCTGGAGGCTGAACGGAAGTGTGCGTTGGAGTCCAGTATTAATCAAATTCTTGTTATTAATTATACTTCATGTCTTACAAGAAGGGGAAAGTAAGGAACTGAGGTGTCTTGCAGCTGATAAACTGGGGATCTGGGATCTGACCTGGAGTCTGTGTGCGTGCCATTCTGCTATATAAATTTAGAAAATAGTTGTTATTGAGTGCATGAAAAGCGAGCCATAGGGCTGGCCAAATAGCTCAGGGGATTAACGTGCCTGCTTAGGCAGACGCAGTGGCTGGGGTTCAATTCCTGGACTGCTGTACTGGCCCCGCCCCCAGGGTATGCTGAGATGGGGAAGAGACTGGGCGTGGTGATGCATGCCTGTAATCCCAGCATTTGGGAGGCTGTAAATAGGAAAATCACTATGAGTCTAATCTATACAGTGAGACCCTATAAACCCTTTCCTAAAATTAAAAAAAAAAAAAAGAAAAGAAAAAAGAAAGAAAAAAGAAATGTGAGTCATGCATGACAGAGCTTGCCAGACACGAGCATTCCATGAGCAGCAATGATGAGATCAGTCTGGGTAGATTCCTTGGTCTCCTGTTAGCTTCTCTCACAGCGGTCTTCTGTCTGCAGGACTCAGGACTTTAAGACCTGACTATGCTAGTGCTGGAGGGTCCGGAAGAATCACATGCAAAGAAAATGAGGCCGGAGGTGTTTCTAGAATTATTTTCTGTGGAATCAGGAACTTGGAGGGTAATGAAGAGATAGATCTTAACAAAAACATCTGGACCAAAGGGCTCTGACAAATGAAAACACTTTGAAGGCAAACACCCAAACTCAGGTATGCCTTTCTGGACTGTGGCCGGGAAGTTAGAGGCCTCTCCTCCCCACCTGTGTGATGCAGCGTCAAGCTCCTGTGATCTGCTGTGATCTGAATAGAAGCAAGATGCGTCCACACAGGGCTTCCTGGAGGCAGTGTGGTCCTTCCTGCTGGGCACCAGGCTTACACAGATCCCTGTCTTCTGGGTACATGTAGGGGTATTAGACATGGCCATGCATATTCAACACGATGGTGTCACTTTCAGGCAGTGGCTGCTGGAGCCACTGTGTGATCCACCACGTTCTTTTTCCTGCTGCAGACACCAGCAATGTGCTAGACTGTGGTGACCCTGGCTCCCGGGTAGGGTTAGCCTGGGCAGAGCCTCACTTGAACTGGAACAAGCATGCTGTGGGAGATGTATAACTTCCTTGTCTTAATCCACTGAGATTCAAGGGGCTATTTGTTATTGCAACAGAGCCTAGAAGTCCTGGACACAGGCCCAGACCGACATAGAAAGAGGTCATTGGATTCAGAGACTGAGGGGGGAAAAAGACCTAGACTTTAGAATCAGAGAAATCCCAACTCTCCACTCAGTAGTTGGGTGACTCTGGCTGAGTTCTTAACTTCTCTGACTTCACTCTGTGTTCACACCAAGGAAGTTAGAGCCATAGTAACTATTTCATGGAATTCCTTTGGGTACTAAGATAAGAAATTGCCATCAAGAATAAACATAGTAAGTGATGGAGGGTGGGATAGAGAGCTAAAGTGGCAGGGAAGGGAAAGGGGACAAAAATAGAATTAAAAAAAATAAAGCTCTCTTTGTGTGTGTGTGTGTGTGTGTGTGTGTGTGTGTGTGGCTTTTTGTGACAGGGTCTCACTATGCAGTGGAGGCTGGCCTTCAACTTACTTTGTAGCCCAGGCTGGCCTCAGACTCACCCACAGTCCTCCTGCTTCAGTCTCCCAAGTGCTTGGGTTATAGGCATTAGCCACCACACCTGGGTAAAGTAGACTTTTTTTTTTTTTCTTTTTCTTTCTTTTTGTGGAACCGGAGATTGAACTCAGGCCCTTGCACTTGCCAGGGAAGCGCTTATTCCACTGAGCCATCTCCCCAGCCCCTCAGTAGAGCTTTTGTAAATGGAAAAGGGTCCAAGAGATGGAAGGCACAGGGCAGGATGGGAGGGAGAGGGTCAAAAAAAAAAAATCAAGATGTGTCATGTACACGTGCTCCCCACAGTTACTGTGGTTATGCACTACTACCATGTACTAATGTTTAAAAACAATGAGTGCTGATCAAAGTTAGCTATTACTTTTGCTATTATGTAGTCAAGTGTAGATTATTTTTTTAAAAAACTATGTTTCTGTCAATGAAGGTTAGAGTGGCTTAATTAAGTAAACTCCATGAGCAAACCGGAATGGGCTTTAATTCTCTTTAACTCTCTATTTATGCCTGGGGATTTGACATTTATCTGAAGGTTGACTAGCCTGAGGGTTAAGATATCCTATATAGCCTTATCTTTTGCTCTTCCTATTAGTGTAATTAATTGTTATGGGAAAACTCCACTAACCCACTCCCTCCAGACCTAGCGAGGTTCGGCGTGTTTACAGCTCTCACGAGAACCTAGCTTCCTCTGGGGTCTTTAAAGTTTGACAGCAAGAAGTTCAACATCAAACTGATTTGGATTCCAGAAAGCCTGACATGCTGATGCTCAGAAATAACCAGGATTTCTAAAGAAAAAGAACAGCAGTCATGAGGCATCTCACCTTGACACAGCTGGATTCAGGTGTCACAGTGCCCAAAGGCATCTGTTTAAGGAACAGAATATAAAATTTGAATACAAAATTAGGCACAAAGGGGGATTTTCATTTGAAAGGAAGAATGAAATAAAAAATTCACGGAGTCTTTGGGAGTTTACCTTTGGCTCCTCTGAGATCTCTGTAGGCAACTGGTCGGATCTGCGCCCTGGAGTTGCCTCCTTTTGGCAGCCTGGTGCATCTAGAGCGTCACTGTAGCTGGAGTCCCGCATTTGCAGGGAGCAGGGTGCCAGGAAGCCCCTGCACCTTCTGCTGGTTGACTCTGAGCTTAGCTCTCTCCTGCTCTTCAGGCAACACCGTACCAGACCATCCTTGCATATGAGCGTGAGGTTGTGCTTGTCTTCAGGGAGGGAGGCTAGCATAGAGTGCGTGGGAATGGCATTCAGCTGCTCAAGGCGAGCCGGAAGCTTTGAACTGCTCCGGCTCGGTTAGCATCACCCTAAGGTTGTAAAATCTCGTCGCCACTGTTCCCTAGTCACTCTGGCATGTGCTCTCTCGTGCATGACACGTGCACACTCGCTCAGACATGTCCTCACATTCTCACACAAGCACACAGAAGGTAGCCAGTTCTGGAGGCCAATCCTTTGACTGCACGGAGAAGAGCTGTTTTTTGAAGAATATTAGTAGCAACATGTTGTTTCCAGTTCTGAGATGACCTCATTTTATTGTCTTTTTGTTCATCAAGACTCTAGTTAAAATATGATGTGCATTTTCCCATAACAAAATACAGGGTGCCAGGGTTCTCATGCCTCTTTGACCATCAGATGCACATGCTTAGAGCCTGAAGCAGGTCCCCAATAGGTGGAAGGGCCTGGGTGGGATGGAGACCAGGGAAACAACTGGATTCCTTGATTGGACATCAACTAGAGCTGTTATCTGTGTGAAAAGGGGCTCAACGTTCCTGTGTGTGTGCGCTTGTGTGTGCGAGGGACTGTTGAAGTGCTGATGAGTTAGCACATGAGATGTGATTTTAAAAAAATCCAGTGAATGTTTAAATTAAAAATCTTTATTACAGCTGAGAGCCATGTTGCTATTAATATTCCTCAAAATACCCTTCTCCATTCAGATACAACCCATCATTCTTGCCACTTTGTGAAATAGTCCTGGAAGTCTTGTTTTGTGAGTCTTTTTGTAGCTGTCTTGATGTTCTCAATTCAAAATGCTTAGCTTTCACAGTTGTTTTGACTTTGGGGAAGAGTCAGAAGTCACACACTACTAGACCTAGTGAATAAGGCACACAGGGACACGCTGTGATGTTTTTATGAGACTTTTACTGTTAAATGGCACTCAGCAGCAGTATACACTGTATTTTTGATCCCACCTTGTAAAGCTCTGAGAGACTTCCAGAACTTCTTCAGAAAGTGTTTTATTTATTTGCTTGGGATAACAATAAATGCACAGACCAATGGTTTAAGAAATCTAAACGTATATTCTCACAGTGTTGGAAGCTGTGTTGGCAGGGGTGGTGTCTAATAAGGCCTTTCTCCTTGGCTTGCGGGCAGCTGGCTGCTGGTTGTGTCCTCACCTGGCCTTTCCTCTGTGTGTGTGCACACACACAGGTACACACACACACACACACACACACACACACACACACACACACACTCCTATGTGTCCTAGTCTCCTCTTGTAAAACACTCATGTCAGGCTGGACTACAGCTCCCCCCCACCCCCAGAAGCCTCGTTTTAACTTAAATATCTTTTCAAAAGCCTATCTCCAAATACAATTGCAGTTAGAGCATGTGGGGGAGGAGTAGTACACAGTTCCACCCAGATACCAGGAGCAGCTGGAGAATGCATTGCCTGACCACTCTGTGCTGGCTGAAGTGAAGGGTAGCCACTGCCCCTGAGGACTCTCACCTGCAATCTGAGCTCCTTCCTGCCCTCCTACCCCGTCCTCTGCCTTTTCCCACACTGGGAAAGGACATGATCCACTTGTGTTATAGCATGGTGGTAAAGAGTCTGGGCTCTGGTGGACCCTTTGATCCTGCCCCTTATTAGCTGAGTGACTCTGGGGAAGTCACTTCACTGAATTTCAATATCCCCTTTTCTCAATTGGAAGTTAGCTGAAAGGCTTCACGTCTTCAAATTGTAAAAGAGCATTAAGCAGATCAAGGGACATAGAGCCATAAACATTCAAGGCGTGATAGCTACTACTAATCATTGGAATTTGTGGGTTGCAAGGAACAGAAACTCACTGGAAGTAATCTAGGTCATAAAAAAGGAACTGACCAATGAATGCAGGGAGGGTAGGAGTGCAGCTGGGAATGGGAAGTGAAAACCCCGCTGTGCACCATTCCCCATGGCTCCTACTGCTTCTCACCATGGTGGTCTTCTGTTTTTTTAGATTGTTTATTTCTCTGTGTATAGGAACATGGCTGTGAACCACGTTCCTGTCTCTTCATGGCAGGACTTTCTATGGGTTACAATGTGAAGAATCGTAAGGGAGGGCTCTCAGGGCTCAATTTAGGACAGAGACTGGGTACAGATTTCAGCAGTTGCTTAGACAGTTTTGAGCTAGATGAGAATATCTGATGTTCCCTGCATCATCTAAATGTTCTTTAGACTGCACTGGGAACTTCATGAGAATAAGTGAGTTTCCTCCAATCTCATTCTTTCTGACCTACATCACTTTATATTTTATTAAAGAATGATTCAGAAAAGAAAGTCAGATTAACTGAGAAAAAATTTCTAACAAGTTTTGGGTAAGGAATGGTAGTTTAATTGCCTGGGATCTGGATGAAGGGAACTATTCCAGCCCAAGCCTACCAGGAAGATCCCTCCCTGCAGACCAGAGAAATTTCAGGCAATACCTCATGTTCAAGTCTGAATTCTAAGACAGTACATAAGACGAGTCTTAGCAATTGTCCATGTCCTTTGATGTAGCAAGTACACTTCTAGAGTGTTGGTTTTATGCTTTAGGTTTTGCATGGGAACAATACAATACAGGACACATATTTTGAGAGATTATTTTTAATGATTCACCAAAAGAATTATATACAGAGTTCAGGAAATCTGTCCACACACTAAAGACCAAAGGCTACAGCTTAGGGAGGGCCTGGATCCCATGGCAATGTCCTATGTGAGTCCAACTGAAGACCCAGAGCCTGTGACAATGTCTCCTGAAAGTCTGTTTCATAGGTCTGTGTTGGGAAAGCCCAAAGGTCAGTGGGGGAAGCTAGAAAGTCTATGCCAGGGATGAAGGGTCAGTGCCAGCAGGTGGGGGGATTGAGGGATCTGTACTGGAGCCAGGAAGTGACATTCAGAGTAAGACCAGGGCTGCTTCCTAAAGTACCGCAGCAGCACTGAGGTCCTGAGATCCTTCAATGATGAGGACAGCTGAGTCCCCATCAGGAAAGCGAGCAGAGCAAACTTCTTCAGTGTACTGTCTTCCCCCTCTGGACACAGGAAGCAGTGCTCTAAGTGAGGACCAGGGCTCCTCCAAAGTGAACTGTAGCCATTCTCATCTACAACAGTGTCCTGAGCTCCTTTGATGGTGAGAACAGCTGAATTCATCAAGAAAGCTAGCACGACAAGCTCCACCAGAGAACCAACAGCTCACTGCAGCCTCTCGCTATGGTTCCCAACAGCTTCTAAACTTCTTCTCCAGTTCTTTGTCTTATGCTGCCAACAGCAGTCCTCAGGGGTTCTCCCACACCTAGCACCACACTGGTTCAGTTCAGCTAGGTGGTGTAAGTTGACCACCACTTATCGGTCCACCTCAGTGTTAAGAACTATGAGGAATCTGAGCTACTATCCCGTACGCACACTACCGGGTCAGTCTACCAGAATTTCATGGACATTGATGTAAGATTCCAGGTTCAGAGATAAAGGACTTTATTTTTCATAGCACAATGTGAAGTGTGAGTTCCATATTTGTAACGGTTCATCTTGTCCCCATGTCCCTCCAGGTGTCTCAGAAGTTGTAACAGGGGAATGCTGTGCATGCTGTGAGCTTGCATCCTAGGAAGGAACCCTGAATTTAGGAACCCCAATCTTTTCATAGCGGGGCTGCCCACCTTTGCCGTGGTGGAAGGCATTGTAATCTTGATAAGCAGAGAAATCTGTCTTCTAATGCTGTTAGTTATAGGAGCATCCTTGTGAGGGTAGACTGGAATAAAATCTGAGCAAGATGTGGGAAAATGGGAGAGACACATGGATAATCGTCCTCCAGCAAGGAATTTCTTCTAAGGCAACTGTATCTGAAACACATGCAGTTTATTCATAAAGCCATGAAGCTCCAACATTAGGGGAAGAGGTTAAACAGACTGTTGTTGGATTTTTCTGCTGTTCTAAAAATATTTCTGAGATCTTGAAATGGCAAGTGAAGATGTTCAACTTAAACTGTAAAGTGGAAAAAAACGAACTGCAAAAATTGCTATGTGTTTTTATTAACTCTGCAGAACCATCTATTACAGGAGAATTGGGAAGGAAATTGGCTGAAATGTTGGTAGTCTTCTCTGGGTAGCAAGTCTAGAGGTCAATTGCTTTTCTTCCTTTTATGTTTGTGCAATTTTTCAGTTTTTAAATAATAAATATGTGTTACTGTTATAATAGAAAAGAGAACTAAGACAAATTATTTTTGAAAGCATTCAGTATTTGGCAAAAACAAGGGAAGAAAGCATGAAATAAGCAGGAAAAAAATAGCTTGAGTTAAATTAGATGTCCAATTAAGCGATTTGCTTGGCTGCAGAATATCTTCTTGACAGACAATTAGTTCCGGGCAAGCCAAATGTTTCAACAGTGTGTTCTTATGGGACAATTAAAGGGATTCATATTTGATGTGTGGAGTGTTGCGGTAATCTGGAAACTTTCCTGAATGGGCTGATTGTGTTTTAATTTTCTTTCTTAAAGTTGTCCTGATTGGGGAAGCTAAGTGATTTCCTCATGCAGCCGTCTATCTGGGTCTATTTGAGGATTACTGCAGAATTTGGGTTGGAATATTCCCTCAGGTATAGGAAGTCACTGTAAAAACATAAGAGGGCCAATGGTAATAGCATTAACAATATTCACTGTAACAATATCGACAGTAATTGTGTCACACATAATTTTAGTATGGACATTGCACTAAACACTTTGTATTTGTCTGTTGAGTTCTATGGCTTTCCTGTTCAACAGGGGAGACTGAAGTTTTTATGTTATGCATTAGGAGACAGATAGCCAGAGAGGGTCAGTGGACTGGTCTAAGTTCACATAGTCAGGGTGTCTAAACCCAGGAAGTCTGACCCTGGAGCCCTTTTCCTTTTCTTTTTAATTTTATGTGTTTGGTACAGGGTCTCACTATGCAGCTTGGGCTCGTAGTGATCCTCCTGTCTTCAGGCTCCCCAGTGCTAGGATTACAGGATTGCACCACCATGCCTGGTCTTGGTGGCCAGCCTGGTGTTCCTGGGCTGGGGCTAGCAAGGCATGTGGTACTGGAGATCATTCCAGGGTCCTTGTGCTTGTCTAGGCAGGTGTTTAGACTGCTGAGCTGTCTCTGTGGCCCTGGATCCTTTTTTCATATGCACTTAGACTTAAATGCTGGAGCTTTAAAGAAAATAGCAAATTTTATTCTTTTTCCTTTATTTTCATGGATTAGGTAATCTATCTTCCTTCAAACGCAGTCATGGTATATTTGAGAGGGGAAAAAAGCTGAAGCCCAGAGTTGATAAGGAATGTACTTAGGCCACATCATGAAAGAGTAGGGAAGTTTCATTTGTAATCTAGAAGAACTTTTATATCAGTGCTGTTTGTCAACCTTAAGTGATAACGTCTTTTATAATCCATAGAATGCAATGAGATGGTGTGCTAGCCAGAGCTCTTTCTATTACATCTTGCTATCATTCTTTGTAACTTTAATCAGTCATTTATTTCTTTATTTGGTGCAGGGTCTCGCTATGCAGCTTGGACTTGTAGTGATCCTCGTGTCTTAGCTTCCCCAGTGTTGGGACTGCAGGTCTGTGCCACCACATTTGGTTTTGGTGACCTGCATGATAGGCAGCACTGGGAATTGAACCCTGGTCCTTGTGCTTGCCAGGTAGGCACTTAGACCACTGAGCTATCTCCCCAGCTCCTCCCTGCAACTTTATTTTTAAATTTTTTTTGTAGTTTTAGGGAAGGGTCTACAGGGTGTTCAGGGTCTCACTGCTAGATTGGACTCACAGTGATCCACCTGTTTACAGTCTCCCAAGAGCTGGGATTACAGGCACATGCCACCATGCCCAGTCTCAATTGCTGTCCCAGCGCACCCTGGGGGCAGGATCAGCATGGCAGGCCCGGAGATGGAACCCTGGCCCCTGAGCCTGCTCGCAGGTGCTTTAATCTGTTGAGCTATTTGGCTGGCCCACGCTTGCAACTTTAAAGTCCACGTACAGACCTGGACTTCAAGTGTTGCTGGGTCCAGGCGACCTTAGGATAGTTGTGAATTATTTGATCTCTAGCTCTCATGTCTCTTTTGTGTTAGTGTCATTCTCAGGCTCTTCCTTTTTGTCATTGGCAGCTTCTGATGTATTTCTTACTAGCTTAGAACTTATGAATTTACCTTTACTAGGAATATCAACATAAGGAGCTCTGAGACTGACTCTCATTGGACCATAAGAATCAGGAGCCTGTCTGTAAGCTAGTTATTGTCACTATAGAAGTAGAGGATGGAGATTGCACAGTCCTGGATGTGCACTGGTCCCTGGGGGTGTTGTCTGCCCTGTTCAAGTTACATGAATGAGAGAGGAAGGACCATTGTTCAGAAGACAACAGAAGTGTTTTGACCTGGAAATCAGAAAGTCATCGTGGGGGCCAGGGAGATGGCTCAGTGGAACATGTGCTTCCCTGGCAAGTGCAAGGGCCTGAGTTCAATCCCTGGTTCTGCCAAAAAAAGAAAGTCACTGTGGTTGGCTGTTCTTTAAATGTCTCCTAGAGTTCACGCGCTGAAATCTAATCCCCACTGGGAACTAGCAAGGGACTATAAGTGCTTAGAGGTGGGGCTTTGGGACTAGGTCAGGGTTAGATAAAGGGTCATGGGCCCCCATGTTTGAATACCCATAGCTTTATATGAAGAGGCAGAGAAGAAACATGTGTATTCCCCATGTCTTGCCAGGTGATGCCCTGTTCTGCCTTGAGCCGGCCAGTAGGACGGGCGTCGCCAGTTGGGGGTCCTCGAGCCTGAACAGCTGCGAACTGAACACACCTTTCTTATATCTGTGGTCTGCCACAGGTATTTCAGCACAGTAATAAAAACACACCATAGAGATGCTGCTTGGGGTGAAATGCCTGTCCTGTCTGCAGCCAGCCTTACACAGTACGTCAGAGGACTAGGCTCGTATTCCAGGGTCTGCCACAAACTAGTTGTGTAACTGTGGTCAGTTACCTTCCCTGATCCTCAGTTTTACTATCTGTAAAATAAGAGTTACTGGTCTGAGCTGTTTAAAATTATTTCCCAGATTTTGAGAATTGACGGTTTTCTGATTTGTGACTAGCAGGCTCACAACCTACACCATGTTCTCTCTGTTACCCTAAGGCTCTTGTTAGGGGGTGAG
Organism: Ctenomys sociabilis; assembly: GCA_004027165.1. Taxonomy (NCBI): domain Eukaryota; kingdom Metazoa; phylum Chordata; class Mammalia; order Rodentia; family Ctenomyidae; genus Ctenomys; species Ctenomys sociabilis. The sequence goes on from PVKA01009028.1 coordinate 41,212, forward strand.
CACCCCATGCATGTTAAGCTGATTATGCTCAGTGTAGGCAAAAGCCATCTTACCAAACCGGGTGTGTGCCCCCATAGTGAAATCAGAAAACAAGGTTTGGGCAGGGTCATACCTTGGGGGTGAGAGCTGAGGTGTGCCGGCCTCAGTTACCTGGGGCAAGGGGACACCTTTGCAGGGAGGAACCACATCCACAGCGGCAAAACTAATGAGTGGTGTGAGTTTGCAATTGGTCAGCAGCATGGGGAGGTTTGCCTTCAGCTGCATGCAAGGGAGGATGCAGGTGTGAGTGCTCTAGTCCTAGAGAGAAGGGAAGGTAGGAAGAGTCTGGAGGGAAGATAGATGACATTTATGGAGCCCTTTAACTTAATTTGCATATCGCCTCTTAAGAGGCAGGTGGCAACATCTTGCTACAGATAAGGGAGTGGAGTTATAGAGGCAGCGGGCTCCTGGCGTATCAGTTTCCCATCTTGTGGGCTCATGTCTTTCTCTTACACTCCGTCGGCAAGCGTCTGTTAAGCTTCTGTTACGTGCTGGGTAGCATTATAAGCCTCGATCCTCCAGAGCTGGGGAGATGGACACATCCTCTGAACTCACACAGCTTACCTTTTCTTGGGAGATGCAACAAATAAGCAGATACGTAAGGGCTTTCAGGAGTGCGTGGAATACAGAATGCTGGCTGGGGGAGGGAAGCAGGATGTCAGCGAGGGCCTTCGCAGAGCATGGCCAGGGGCTTGGAGCCCAGATGTGAGTGATGGGGAGCAAACCAGAGGGTGATGAGGCCCTGAAAGCTGTGTAGACAGGGGAGAGCAAGGGCAAGGCCCCGAGACAGCGGTGAGCTTCGGACAGAAAGAGAGGCAGTGGCTGGAGGACGAGGCAGAGTGGAAGCAGTGAGCAGGGAAACCTCACCAGGGGCTGAACACAAGTCTCCAGAATGCCATGGAAGGAGTGGCTGAGTGGGGGCCTGTGGTTTGCCTTTTTGAGTTACAGGGGGCTGAACCCAGGGCCTTCCCACTGAGTGCATTCCAAGCTTTTAATAATTTTGAGACTGGGTCTTGCTAAGTTGCTAATTGCCCATGATGGGCTCAAACTTGAGGTCTTCCTGCCTCAGCCTCCCAGAACGCTGGGATTACAGGCATGGGCTACAAGAACCAGGTCCTTTTGTACTTCTTTTCTTTTCTTTTCTTTTCTTTTCTTTTTTTTTTGGTGGGGGAATTGAACTCAGGCCCTTGCGCTTGCCAGGGAAGCACTTATTCTACTGAGCCATCTCTCCAGCCCCTCTCTTGTGCTTCTTTTCATTGCTTGGCTTCTGACAGATTTTTGAGGTATAATTTATACACCAGAACCTTTAATGTACCATAAGACAATTCAATGGCTTTTAGTAAGTAGAGAGCTATAGATCATTACTTTAGTATGGTTTTTAAACGTTACCATCACCTAAAAACTTCCTCCACATTCCTAACCATCATTAGTTCTTCAATTGTGATCTCTTTTTTTGTTTTGTTTTATTTTTGGTAACAAGAATCAAACTTACAATCTTGCGTTTGCCAGGAAGGAGCTGTACTGTGTATTGTATATTGAGTTATATCCCCAGACCTTGAATTGTATTTATGTATTGGGTTCTAAAGCTTGTCTCAGTTACTCTTGCCTCATTGCTGGGACAAATACCCGACACCCAAAATGAAGGAAGGAAAGGTTTATTTAGCTCAGTTACTGGAGGTTTCAGTCCATAAGCAGCTGGTTCCAAGGCAGAGCAGCACACAGCAGTAAGCAACTTTTCGAGGGGGTGGCAAAGAGCAGGAGTGCAAGGGAGGGGTAGCAGCAGCTCAAGCAGTTAACTTCTTTTCCCTCCTTACACTAAAATGCAAATTACCTGCCCCAGGGCAGGCGTAGCATCGCACCTGCAGTAATCAATCACAAAAGCCAGAAATCACCTGCCTCCTGACAGCTTGAGGCTTTGGGGGGACACCTATACACAAACCACACCAAGCTAATAATTAGACTCAAAGTGTAGTTTTCCTTGGTGCTCTGAGTGAATCACTGAGTTGAAAATACAAGTGCTCCTTAAAACACTTCAAATCTCTGTCTCTGTCTGTCTGTCTGTCTTCTTTCTTTTGTCTTTCCCCTATCCCTGTTGTCTTTCCCTTTTGAGTGGTCCTTTTCCCTTTTCCAATATCTATTGTACCCTTTTTTTTTGTTTGTTTTTTAATGTCTTTTTGAGACAGAGTCTCACTATGCAGTTCAGGATGGCCTTAAGCTCACCTTTGTAGCTTAAGCTGGTCTTGAACTCACAACAATCCTCCTGCCTCAGCCTCCCAAGTGCTGGGATTACAGGCATGTGCCACCACACCCGGCTATTGTACTTTTTTGGATCTTATTTACTCTTTCAGTTTCTTACACTAGGGAGACAATACCATGTTTACAAAGTAATTGGACTTTCACAGCTACTGGGAGAGGTCGCTGTCACCAGCTCCCTTCCACAGTGGCAGAATGGTTGTGCAGGGAGGTTAAGTAAGCTGCCTGAGATCACAAAGCGGGCAGCCAACAATTCAAGACTTAAGCTTAGTTCATGTCCTGCGACTCCAGGTTCAGTGCCTGCCCCCCATGTTTGATTGCTATGTTGATTTTGATCACCCAAATTATCCAGTTGGTTCCTAACAAAGCTGCCTCCTGGATGTTTTCTGGGCCATGAGGCATAGCCAGACACCCTGGCAGCTGCAGATGAAACGTTCACTTATAGTGCTTGCCTGACTTTGCCTCTTGGAGGATAACATGAGTTGTGATTAAAAAAACAAAAATACAGTGAATATTTACACTTAAAGAAACAGAGCATAGGGCTGGCAAATAGCTCTGCAGACTAAAGCACCTGCTTTGGCAGACTGTGTCTGAAGGGGTTTGACCCCCTGCCTGCCGTGCTGGCCCCACCCCTGGGGGCACAGTGAGACTGTGATTGACACCGGGCATGGTGTCGTGAAACTGTAATCCCAGAGTTTGGGAGGCTAAAAACAGGAGAATCACTATGAGTCTGATCTACATAGGGAGACCCTGTACATTTTGTAGACACTGTCTTAAATTGATAAAAAAAAGAGAAAGGAAAGAGAAAGAAAGAAAGGAGGGAGGGAGGGAGGGAGGGAGGGAGGGAAGAAGGAAGGAGGGAAGGAAGGAAGGAAGGAAGAAAGAAAGAGAGCCTAAGGCCACTTCCAGTGTAGTGATGGTGGGGAGCGTGACCACCAACCCGTGTCAGCCCCTGCCCCTAGAGTTGGTGGACAAATGCATAGGATCAAGAATTCACACTGTGATGAAGAGGGATAAGGAAGTTGTTGGCACCCTTTTAGGATTTGATGGCTTTGTCAATAATGGTGCTGGAAGGGCTGAGGAGATAGCTCAGTAGAATAAGTGCCTGCCTGGCAAGTGTGAGGTCCTGAGTTCAACCCCCAGTACCACAGAAAAACAAAAAACTGGGCCAGGGAGATGGCTCAGTGGAATAAGCGCTTTCCTGGCAAGCGTAAGGGCCTGAGTTCTATTCTCAGTTCTGCCAAAAAAAAAAAAAAAAAAAGTGAAAAAAAAAACAATAATGGTGCTGGAAGATGTCACCAGAAAGAAGAAGAATTACTAAATTAGATTAGATCTTACTAAATGGAAATAGCATAACATGCTAGTTCCCGGAGGAGAAGGACCACAAGTATGAATGGATTTTCTTGCAGATTCCATTTTGTTTTATAAGAGCATGAAAATAAAATTTAAAAAAAAAACTTTTTAATGTTTAAATTCTATAAAGCTAAGTTTTCTGTTAAAGGGAAATACTGTGAAGATGTATACATATTTTTCTGGTTTCTCTTCAGGTTGTACAAATCTTTTGCCTTTTGTTAAGTTAATCATGATTATCTTGGAAAAAGAGAAAAAGAGTTTGTTTTTTGAAAACTAAAAAATAAATATGTTTTGGTTAATTATTATAAAAAAAGAAACAGCATATTTTTTTTTTTTTTTTTTACAGTATAGGACATATTGCCATTAATCCTTCTTGGAACACACCTCTTGCTGCTAACACACATATCCCATCGCTTTTGCAACCTTCGGAAGCAGTTCTGGGAACCCTTTTCAGTGAGTGTTTTTAGCTGCACTACCATCGCTGCCTCAGTGTCCTGAATTGATTCAAAGTATTTATCTTCCGTGGTCCATTTGACTTTAGGGGACGGCTAGAAGTCTCGTGGTGCCAGATCCAGTGAACAAGGAGGATGGGTACACACTAATGTTTTTACAAACCTGTCTTTTTGTTCAATGATACTCAGCAGCAATATTCTCTGTATTTTTAATTACACTTCAGAAAAACAGGCTTCAGAACTGCTTTGCTCAGTCTGCCAATTTAAGTGTTAATCCTAATCAAAATCATGCAACAGGAACACTGGGAATGCAGTGGCCCAGTCAAGAAGACAGATAACTATCACAGAGAAAAATGAGACAAGGGCATTTTAAACAATGTAGAATGGGTTACTGAGCAAGTTACTGCTGCGGGTGGCTGTTGCCCACCCGAGCGATGAGAAACTGAGAGCTTCATCTCCCATTTCCCATCTGGCATTGGCTGAGGGACACGCTTAGGGACGCTGATGTTCCTAGAACATTTGACCTCTTTTGCCTTGGTCAGGAAGAGTTGTGGGGGAGAATCTCTGATGTCTGCTCTGAGGTCCCTTTGGCTTGTATGAAAGCTTTATAGGGCTATCATATTAATTGCCTTTTTGTTGCTGGGACAAAATACCTTATGTATATAACTTACAGGAGGAAAAGCTTTATTTTTAATTTTTAAAAATATTTATTTATTCATTTGGTTTGGGGTCTCTACACAGCTCAGACTTGTAGGGATCCTCCAGTCTCAGCCTCCCCAGAGCTGGGGATTATAGGCATGTACCACCATGCCCAGTTTTGGTGGTGCCCAGGGTTCCAGTGTCAACACGCTATGTGGTACTGGGGATTGAACCCAGGTCCTTGTGTTGCAGGCAGCAGAATTAGACAGAAATATTTTTAGGCAGTCAAATAGGGCCAGGCCCTCAAAAGAGATAATACAGGAGACAGGATGTCTGCAACTCTGGGAATGACTGGAGCCTCCTGCTGTGAACTGGACCTAAAGGCTATAAATATGTTTAAAAAAAGCTAGGATTGATATTCTAAATAGGTAGCAATCACCTGAAAAGACCTAAGTGAGTCACTAGCCCAACCCTCTAGAGGAAGAGACCCTGTCCCTATTCATGCCCCCTTACTACGTGATTCGCTTCCCCATTTGGTCCTGGGCCTAATCAACTTTACCTGAGCAATGGTGCTTGTAATCCCATTGGTTGACCATAGTTTTGTCCCACCTCACATCCGCCTAGGCGAGACCCCTTCTGTACCTTAGTCCCGCATGGTTTTGCCCTATAAAAATACCCGGAAAGAGACAGCTTCCTGGGCAACCTGATCAGGTCCCACTTCTGTCCCTCTCCGATAGAAGCTTTTCTATCCAATAAAGTTTTTTGCTCAACCTCCATTTCTTCCTAAAATTCATTCTTTGGTTTTAGAGAACACGAACTCATCCAGGTCAGGTTGGGAGTTTTACTTCCCTGTATCACTTGTGCTTGCCAGGCAGGTGCTTAGACCACCAAGCTATCTTCCAGCCTGGAAGTTTATTTTGTTTTGTGGTTTCAGAGGCATCAGTCCAGTTGGTTGCCTAAATCGCTTTAGGCCTGTGGCAAGGCAGAAACACTGTGGCAGATGGGCGGGATGTAGGGAAGCTGCTCACCTTATGGCAGCCAGGAAGCAGAGAGAGCAAAAAGCCATAGAGTGAAGGAATTACAGATAGGCTATGTCCCCTGGAGGTAAGCCACCAGTGACCAGCTTCCTCCAACCAGGCGCTCCCTACCAACAGACCACTGTCAGCTATGAACTCATGAATGCCTTCTAGGTCTCATCCATTGATTAACATGGTGGCTGTGGAAGACCAGATGAGAACTGAGGTCTATTTTACCTCCTCTGTGAGCACAAAGAAGAAAACCAAGTTGTGCTCCTTAGACAACGTGCAGGGCTGATGACACGCTACAGATCCTAGGGGAAGGTGAACACAGCTTACCTGGGCCTATGCTAGTGAGGTAATAGGAGGAAGTGATTGTGTGCCACCCTAGTGACTTGTGTCTAGGTGAAAGCACTGCAGGCCAGACCCTCAGGGCTGTCTGCTCCCTAGAGGCAAGAGCCTGCAGACACTCACATGATGACCTACCTCTGTGTGTGTGTGTCTTTCATCCTCACTTGCTCCCAGGTCAGGAAACTGTCTAGCAGGACCAGCTCTCTACATTTGATGCGTGGAGGGGAAAGGCCAGAGAAGGGCCTGCTTCCTACAAGCAGTACCTGGAACAGGACCTGACCTGTGCAGGCTGGTTTGCTTCAAGTGGTACCTGAACAGTCTTGGGACTGGACAAAATCTGAGCAGAGCCTTGGAAAGCCTGGAGCAGAGAAAGCCTTATCAGGGACCCAGGACTGAAAGGACCCAACCTGGGAAAGTCTGGAGGGGAAAGATCTGGACCAGAAAAAGAACTGACTGGGAAAATTTTGGATGGGAAAGCACCTGACTGGGGAAGTTTCACTTGAGCAGGCGTAGAGAGTAGCAACAGGGAGCTCAGCAGCAAAAGAAAAGAAAAAGAAGTGTGAGGAGAAGGGCCAGAGTAATAGGGGAAAAGAAGAGAAAAGGAAAGTGTGAGTATGCATGGAGAACTTTCAGAAAAGAAAACAATGAGGAGTGATAAAAGAAAGGAAAAAGTGTCTAGGGTAAGGAGGCAAAAGAGAACGAAAGTGAGTGTGCGCCAAACACTTCTCTAGCCAGGGTAGTGGGCAAGGTTCAGTGTTAATTCAGAAAGGGAAAATTCAGAGTTAAAATGAAAGTTAGACTTGAGGATTAAAACAAAAGTCAGAATTCAGAAGTAAAATGAAAGTATGTATGTCAGCAGCCACATTAGGGGCTGAATTTGCTAACTGGTAGTTTAGATAAAGTCACGCTGCTTCAAAAGTATGATGTTGGGGCGGGGGAGATGGCTCAGTGGAATAAGTGCTTCCCTGGCAAGAGCAAGGGCCTGAGTTCAATTCCCCAGTTCGGCAAAAAAAAAAAAAAAAAAAAAAAAAAGGACGACGTTTTGGTGGTAGTAAAATGAGGTATATTTATACAGACTATCTGGGGAAGATTCAGGTAGTGGTTCAGTTGCGTCTGGATTTTTGCCCAAAGAGATGATATCGCTTGGTTGATTCTTTTACCTGTTGTCAAGGCTGAAGCTGCTGGTAGAGAAAGATCTGGGGGAGAGAGGGATCTCGCAATACCCCTCACAGGGAGGTGTTCCTCACTCAGGGTGTCACAGGCCAGCCTCCCATATGTATTACTGAGATCAAGAAAAATATTTTCAGGGATTGATATGGATACTGCAGGGAATAATGGGCAGTCCCAACTGGTGTCAGTATGTTGTCGGAAAAATTTCCCTCTAGCTATATAATAGGTTTTACTAATATATTGCTTGCTGTTGATTCTGGCATCAGTTTACCCTTTTTTATAGAGACACTGAATGTGCTTTGATGTGGACAGAATTATACATTTTCTCTTTGAAAATCCTAACTAGTTCCCCCTGTGGTTACTTGGAACCTGTGAAGGCAGAGGGGAAGTGGTTTGAAACTCATTACAAACATTAAATGATTTACGATTATAGGAAGGTATTTGGAATAAGACTGCCTCTTCAGCAGTAGTTACACAAATAAAAAAGGGAAGTAAGTCATAATAAGCTTGTAACAATTACACTTAAGCTTTTTGAGTCCTCTTGGTGATATAGAGGCCACCCCAGTGGAGCTGCATTGGCCCAAGAGCAAGAGCATGGGAAAAAGGAGAAGGTACAGGTGTTGTGGCAGTTCCTGGAGATGGGACATGAGGTGAGACCAGTTCCCCTGCTGGTGTGGACGTAGGGGTTTTGCACATCATTTCAGGACAGGTAGTGTAGATGTCTTCTAGGAGTATGTGGCCATGGAGAAGTCCTCACCATCATGCATTCATGGAGGAGCTTCATTCTGCTCCTTTCAGCAGGGAGAAAGCTTTCTCTCAGATGACAATTGAAGAAAACTTTCTAGAAGGCAGGAAAACTTGTCCATATTCAAAGCCTGCCTGGTCAAACACATGGTCCATCCAATCAGCAGTGCTGGCTCCCTGTTGCACATAGCCTAGACAGAGTACCGTGGACTCTTCCTCTGGGTTTAATTATTGTGGGTCTTGAGCAGAAAGGGTGTAGCCCTTGAGCTGTCAGCATCTAACTGCGTGCAGAGAGAGATGGAGAATAAGGCTGAGAAAAGGCAAGCAGAGAAGAGAAACAGAGAGATAAAAGGAGGGAGAGCTAGTGGTTGACTGAGAGAACCCACCCTGGGGCAGCTCGTAGTCTGAATGATATAAAAGGGAAATGAGGAAGGACAGGCAAGCTTCTGATGGTTGGAGCTCTGGCCTTTGCCTGCAGCTTAGATGTCCTCAGCTTCCATCTTGGGTCCTTCAGCCTTCTGCTGCAGACTCACTGGTCTCCTGATATAGACTCACATGGAGCACTGCAGCAAGCTCCAGACCTTGGGCTGTATCCTTCAGTCTCCAGTATGCAGACCCCCTCCCTCTGTACACTTCCTCCTGGGACTCTTGGCTGACCATCCTAAGCCAATCTTGTAATTTGTCATACATTTGTATATCTTGTGTTATAGCTGTTTCTCTAGTAACACTGTGACTAATAAATACAGAGAGTGTGCCAGAAAGAGTGTCTTTGAGTTAGTCCTGTTTCTAGTCTGTGGGGCTCATGTTCTTGTCTCACCTTTCTGTAAATCATCCTAGCTCAGTGAACCAGTGGCTTCATTTCTTGACTAATTTAGCAAGAGTTAGGTTTCTGTAGATACAACTAAGAGTTATGGTAATGGTGGGGGGATTGGGATTGAACGAGAGATTGCCCTGGGCCTGAGAGCTTCTTCTTATTAGCTCCAGTGTCTGAGATTTAGGGTGCCGGAAGGAAGATGAGTTTATGATGGAAATTTGTAACCGACCATTAACCAGAATCGCACAGCTAAGCCCTTGTGCCTGGCAGATTGTTAGGACTTAACGCAATAGTGATAAAAAAGTGCTTTTAGTCTCAGCACTTAATTAGCCATTCTTCTCCTTCCTGACTTTTAGTTTTATGGCTGTAGCTTCTAGGATAGGATTTTATTGTATTAGAGTACAAATTAAGCCCAAACTAGGACTCTCTCTACTCCTCTGCTTCCTTAATTTGAATTTGTTCTTTGTTGGGTGACACAAGTACGGTATTGCATGTCATATGTAAGGACTGTAAAATTTGTAAAAAGAGACAGAATGAACACCATTGTGATCTCTTTCATACAAACTATGGGAACTCATATTAATTTTTAAAAAGGTACAACAAAGTTATGTTGTTGTTTGTGAGGTTTTCTTAAACATAGGAAATTTATCTGAAATTCTCAAGGAATTGGCACCCTAAAATATGCAATGACAAAAAATGATGTCAAGGGAGCTGGGGAGATAGCTCAGTAGAATTAGCGCTTGGCTGGCAAGTGCAAGGGCCTGAGTTCAATCCCTAGTTCCACCAAAAAAAAAAAAAAAAAAAAAAAAAAATTGATGTCAACAACTATTTATTGAAAATCTTTCAATACCATGTTAGGCCCTTACATTTCAAGGTCCTATCAACCCCATGAAACTATGAAGTTGGATTTCTGGTTTTCCTCTGAGGAAATGGATCCATTGGCACCTTAACCAATGTTTCAAAGGTAGAAAAGATAGGACTGAGGCCAATTTGAACTAAGACTATTATAATTTAAATCTAAAGTATGCCTCCAAATTCTCATATGTATGGAAGGTGATTGGACAAAGGGGGCACTGTGCTCTTCAGGGGATTCCACTGTTGGTGATTTCAATAGCTCAATGTGACTGGCTGGAGGTGGGTCACTGTGGGTGAGACCTGGAAGGGTGTGTTCCTGGCTCCTTTTTTCTTTTTCTGTTTCCTGGCTTCCATACATTGAGCTCCTTTTCCCTTGCTGTGCCCTTCTGCCATGCTGTTTCTGCCTTGGATCCAGCCAGCCATGGACTAAAATGGATCTATGAACCAAAATAAACCTTTCAGTTATGGGTATTGGATATTTTGTTCCATTTATGGGAAAATGACCAAGACAAGAACCTTTGAAACTCCAAAAAGCAACATGATTTCCATGTGCAAAGATTGTATGTTATATTTATGGGTTGTAGAGGGAGTGAAAATGGTGTATGTGTTGTTGTATTTCTGAGCTGGACATTGTGTTAGGTATTGCACAGAGTCAGTACCCAACCCGGGGAATTTAGAATGTCTGGGTAACTTAAACCTCATTAGCCTAAGAGGGATTTTTATCTTTTCACTATTTCTGAGCAAAAGGTTTGTTAGATAAAATATTATAATTGTGCGCCATAGAAATTGCTTGTGTCCCTGTATAAAACAGAAATTCTTATCTCTCTCTTTGTTCCTTGATATTCAAAATAAAGCAAGGCGACTTTATGACATCTACCCTTCATCCTCTTCTGTACCAAGCCAAAGTAAAAATAACCCCATAGAAGAGACGGTCTAGAATGTGTCTGTTCATTATGTCCTTCTTAACTTACTGACAGATCCTTCCTCACCTTACCAACAGGAGGTAAGAAGAGGCACAAAGGTATTGAAAAGTTGTTGACTTGTCCCAAGATAACACACAGCTAAGTACTCCAACCAGGTTTGGGTGATGTCTTAGTCAGTTCAGGCTGTTAGACTAAAACTCAATAAATTAGTTGAGTTAAACATCAGAAGTCTATTTCTCACAGTTTTGGAGACTGAGAAATCCCACAGTCTGGATGCTGGCTGATTTAACTTCTGATGAGGACTCTGTTCCTGGCTTGTTGTTGGCTGCCTGCTTTCTCTCTGTATGCTTACATGATGAAAAGAGAAAAAGATTTATGGCACAGTGAGGGGGAATTCTCTGGTGTCTCTTTTCATAAGGACACTAATCCCACCCTTTCACCCTTATGACCTCATTTAATCCCACTCATCTTCCAAATGGCCTATTCCCCCTTACCATCACACTGGATGCTACAGCTTGTATTAGTTATCACTCTTTAGGTTTTTATTTTCTTTCTTTCTTTTCTTTTTCTTTTGTTTTTGTACACAGGATCTCACTATGCAGCCCACATTCATAGTGATCCTCCTGCTTTCTGCCTCCTTATGTGCTGGGATTATAGGCGCGCGCCACCACCGCCAGCTCAGCGCACCCGAAGGCGGGGCCAGTGCGGCAAATGGAAGCAGGGATCGAACCCTGGCCGCTGTGCTTACCTAAGCAAGCTCTTAGTCCGCTGAGCTATACCGCCAGCCTTAGTTATCACTCTTTAGAGGAACAGAACTAAAGAGAAAATATATGTGTAATTAAACAAGGGGATTTAATAGGTAGGTTGACAAAATCAGAGGTGAGAGAGTCCACAATGCCATCTGAGAAATCAGAAATGGAAGAAGCAACAGTGGCCATGTACATATAGGAGAGCTGGACTGTCCAGTGACAGGCCAGTTCTAGAGGATGGAAGCTGTAGAACAAGAGGCATCAGAGATATAGCACTGGTCTAACACTAAAGGTCTGAAAGCTCACTGGAGAGTTGTTGGCTTGAGTCAGTACTGGAAGGTTGAAGAAACAGAAGACCATTGCTTGCCCAAAGGTGTGGTGAACCCTGGGTCTTTTCAGAAATGGCACACTCCCTTCTTTCCCTTTGATTCTATCAAGGCTACAAGCCTATTGTTAGTAACACCAAAGTCGGGAGTCTTCCTCCCTCAGTTTTCTTGGATATGTATCAGGCAGCCATGACATACCCAGAAGGATGTGTTTTTAGTCTTCTAGGGGTTTCTCAATCCGTTCAAGTTGATATAGCACGATTAATGGTCACAGGGTTTCTAGGTTACTTTTTTTCTCCTTACGGGAACAAATTACCTGGCACCAAAAATTAGGAAAGGAAGAGTTTATTTACCTTATAGTTTGTGGAGATTACAAGACCTTACTTGGCTGGCTCCAACGCAGAGTGGCACATGGCAGAGGGCAACAGCTCACGGTGGCAGAAAACAGCAAAAGCAAGAAGAGCAAAAAGGGAGCAGTGACTGCAGGCCTCTTGCCCTCCCTTGCACTGTGTCAGGCCGCTGTGGGTGGCACTCACACCCACAGTGCAAGCATTGGGCCATGAGTCAATGAAAACCCCCGGAAGTCCCCCCGTGACCTCATGAGGCTTTGGAGGGACATCTATTTCTTAAAATTAGTTTTTTTTTGAGAAAGAAACAGCAATGAGAAAGTTTCAAAACAGGTTAGTAGGACAGTTACAATAATTAACACACTGCACACTGTTGTCTTTGTAGAGTTATTCATAGTACAAGATGCAGACATGATATCTTGTCTAAACACTATTAGTACAAATCTTTCTTCTCACTGAACTAAGAGAAAGTAGCTGTATATCTATCATATTTTGTATATATATTTACTACAAAATAGTCCTTCATTTATATCCCTCTTTTTGTTTTTTTAGTTTTGTTAGAGACGGGTATTCTATTGCCACTCAAATATCGTGGGTGTGTGAATTCAGCAAAAATAATCCAATATAGTCCAGGAGTGGGTTACCACAGGACTGGCAATGTCAGAAGTTGCTGACTTGAGCCTTTTACATCTTAGCATATTAATATGGCTTTACTTTTTAAACCTCATGTTTATGCTTTTCTCCTGGATGGTTAAGACCAAGATAAAGCAAGACCTATATAATAAAAAATGTAACTTTTGTATCCTCAAGGTCAGCTAAATCCCCTCAGGATTTACCCTGAAACCCTATACCATAGTTTGCAGATCCTTTGTCAGTGTCAGCTGTGTGAATGAGTCATGGCCATTGCTTGACCGATTTGCTCTCTGTGAAAACTTGAGAGAAGGTTTTCTCTCTATGTGACTCTCCTTAGGCACACTATACATTGTCAGTCACTTTCCTCTGTGGCCCCATAATCTTCTTGATCAGAAAATTTGGGATACCACTGAATTACAGGATGTTACAGTACAGGTTGCCTTACGAAAAGATTGATTTTTTTTTTTTTTGGTACTGGGGATCAAACTCAGGACCTTGTTTTTGCCAAGCAGATACTTAATCTGCTGAGCTGTCTCCCCGGCTGGAGGGACATCTAGATACCCAAACCATAACACAGGGCTTCAACACATGATGGGGGGGCAGCATGATTCGGTCCATTGCGGCAGAGGCTCATCTGACCTGACAGTCACTTCCTGAACAGGATCTTGGGGCAGTGTAAAGGTTTCTTCAGCAAACAACTATGTTTGCCTCTGGCCTTCATAGTTCACTTTGGAGCACTGGACCTCGTGCCTCTGGTTTTTATGCTAATTCTGACTATGATTTATCTCTTACATAATCCAAGAGTATGCGTGGAATGCACCTTGATTTGAAATACGTATGTGCTTGGATGCAGTTGTAAAACATGATCTTCTTTAATTTGGCCTAATTTTTCCCATCATTTCCCATTCTCTGCCTCATCCCTGCTTCTGGTCACAATTATCTAGGGCAAAAGCACAAAGTAAGCCACAGCCACTTTGGAAAAGGGAAAGGGATTTGAGTTGAAGAAAGATGTCTTAATTTCTTCCCATTTTTTGTAGCTAAGGGAATTACATGCTGCTGGGAGGGCTCATCTCTATATTCTTTTTGTTGTTATGTTTCTAGAAACAAGGCAAGGCACTTTCACAGCACACACTGTCTGAAATTGGAGTGGCTGTTTGCCAAAGGTGGAGTTGCCCAAGCAAAAATTGGTGGTTAATTGATGGTTAATGCTGAGGACTGGGATGCACACACAGCCAGAGAGTTTCTGCCAATTTTAAGTCTGATTACAAAAGTTGTACATAGAGAATTTGAAATCTGCAAGGGAAATTATGAAGAAAGAAACATATGAAGTTTTATTAATGTCTTAACAGCCATCGGGCTGGTTGGTTGAAAGTCCTTACTGCTGTAGACATTTACTGTTCAGTTAATTTTTAGAAGCTTTTTACTGGGTCACGCTAATAATTCCTGAATGATTATTCTATATGCTGAATCTTGGCTAAGATCTTCACTGAAATAGAACTCATGTATGTTTTTATTTTGTAAGTGAAGAAGTAGGACCAGAGAGGTGAAGAATGTGTCCATACTCACACAACAAGGGGATGGGGCAGCTGGAATTCAGACAGTCAGGTTCTGGTCTAGGGTTTTCACCCCTTTGCCATCTACACATTATTCAAGGAATTGCAGAATTCACTTTTGGCCTTAAGATGAGTGAATGAGAAAGACAAAAATGTACCAAATGGGGAAACAGAGAGGAAGGAGGCCAAACCCCATTTGTTGTGCTGAGCTGTATTTAAAAAAGCCAAGCAGAGGTGATGGTGTCACTTGCATGCTGCCGCTTTTGAATAGCAGGTACTAGACTGATACCTTCTTCCAAAGCCAGCGCCAATGCTAAGCATGCATGTCACTCCCTTTGCCTGTAATCTTTAGAATTAATAGCATGTTGGCTCTCTTAGGGAAGATTGGATTTTTTTAACAGTTGGAAGTCATTTGTAGCCAAGTCAAGTGAAAACGGTAGATGATCAAGCTCATTACTACAATTTTTACTGAAATGAAATTTATCTTATAGTAATGGGATTGATCTTTTTTTGTGTGACTCTGGAGGGCAATTTGCCCAGAGCAGTGGTTTTCAAACTTTTAACAAACTATGCCTACAAGAAAAGAAGAACGAATTCAAACCCTGCAGAGTGTAGCCTGAAAGCACAGCTCCAAGGGTGAAGACGTCTTTGAAGTCTCCTGTTCTATTTTATGTATCAGTGATTCTGCATTCTACTCTGTGCCATATCTATTTCACATTGCTCTTACTTTTAATAGATTAAATTCTACTGGTGCTCAAGGAAGGTGATCATGTTTATAGTGTAGTTATAGCACAGTACCCCTGGGGTTCCTGTTGCCCCAGCTTGTGAGTCTTGGTTCTACTAGAAGGAGTCTCAACTCATGATCCAGACTGCTGGATCTGGTTGTTCCTCAGACATATTTCAGACCTATTTTCCCTCCCTTCTCTCTCTCATAATGATTTGATATATAATTTAAAGTTCAAAGGTAGAATAATATCAGTACAGTAAAAGGTCTCTTCTGTGTTCCTGACTTTGCAGTATTCCCCTGAGGTAGGCAACTCCCCAAATAGCTCCCACCGATCCCCACTTATCTGCTTCTCAACATTCATATCCTTGTGTGGTTCCCTCCCACACCCTAATAGGGCTGGCCTTTGTGACCTACAGAAATGATGGCCTGTTACTCCTGAGACTAAGTTGTAAAAGAGGGCAGCCTCCATCTTTGGCTTCGTTCCTCTCCCTGGAAGGAACTGCTATTTCTCAAAATTGTTTTAAATTTAAAAAATTTTGCTTTTATTAAAAAGAATACAAAATAGTAAAGACAGAGCAAAACAAACCATTAGATGGGATATAGAACATCACTAGACAAAGACGATAGGAATTTGACAATGGTTGTTATAGTGCATAACGTTGTCTTTAAATTTGTTTTTTAGGGGCCCAGGTGGATGGCTCAGTAGAATAAGTGCTTCCCTTGCACACCCAAGGGCCTGAGTTCAATCCCTGGTTCTGTCAAAAAAACAAAAAAATCATTGTTTAGATTACTAGCATGCAAAATTGGTAAAAAAAATAAAAGAAAGAAAGAAAGAAAGAAAGAAAGAAAGAAAGAAAGAAAGAAAAAGTTATAGGAAATTAAAAAGGACAAGAAAAAATTAAGCATCAACTGCTCACCTCTGTAGATCCCCAGAATGAGCAGTACAGTTGTCCAAAGCCATCCCACATACATACATAAGTATATCGCTTCCCCACTCCCTCGCCAGTCCTTTCCCTCATCCCGGTTTTTCCTTCCCTGTGAACAGATTCTTTCCCCTTCACAGTACCTATTATATCTATCATATTTTGTTTACTCTTTAGTTTATTATACTAGTGAGACCATACAATATCTGCACATGCAGGTATGATTTATTTTGCTTATGAGTACAGTCTCTACTTGTTCCTATCTACCTATAAAAGCCTCGTGTTCATCTTTCTTTATAGCTGAGTAATACTCCATTGTATAAAAAAAAACATCTGTTTTATTCATTCCTCAGTTGGTGAACATTTGGGTTGTTTCCAAGATTTGGCTATGACAAATTGTGCTGCTATAAACATGGGAGAACATGTAGCACTGTGGTATGATGTTTTCAGTTCATTTTGAAAAATACCCAAGAAGGGAATAGCTGGGTTGAATGGGACCTCTGATTCCAGCTTTTTGAGGAGTCTCCACACTGATTTCCGTAGTGGTTGCACCAGCCTGCACTCCCACCAACAGGGGAGAAGGGCTCCTCCTGGCTGCTATTTGGTAGGGATAGTTACAGGCTTTATGGTGAGGGCCCTGGAGTGAGGAATTGAGTGTCTGGTTGACAGTCAGTGAGGAAGTGGATCCTGCCAACAATTACGCAAGTGAGTGGGAAAGTGCACCCTTAACACCACAGAACCCTCAGATGGCCACAATAGCCCCTGGTATTTTACCTGCTGCCTCATGTGACAAACTGAGCCAGAGCCACCCAGGGGCTTGTGGATTCCAGATCCACAGACAACAGTGATATAGGGGAAAGAAACACCGAGTCGGTCAGATGTCTGGTGCAAGCTCGTGTTCTCTAAAATCAAATAATGAATTTTAGGAACAACAGAGTTAAGAGCAGAAAAAATTTACTGGAAAAAGAGATTCTGTCCATGAGAGACAGAAGGGGACCTGAGCAGGTTGCCAAGGGCACTGCTTTTCTAGGGCTTTTATTTTGTACCAGAAATTGAACTCAGGACTTTGTGCTTGTGAGGCAGGCACTTATGCTGCTGAGCTAGCTACCCGGTAGTAGGGATTTTTATAGAGCAAAACTGTAGGGAGAGGCAGGTCCAAGTGGGGAAAAATGGGAAAACACAAGGTGGGCATGAGGTGGACAAAACTATGATCAACCAGTAAGGATATGAGCATAATTGCTTAGGTGAGAGTGATTAAATGAGGATCAGGAAGGGAAACAAGTCATACAGCAAGTGGGCATAAAACAGAGCAGGGTCAATGGCTCTTCCTGGCTTCTGCAAGGCATGGGACCTACTTAGAACACCAACCCCTGAGGTTAATCCTTAGGAAGGGTGCGCTTGTTTCATCTTCTGTCTTGTGGTCCAGCCCCCAGGGGGAGGTGCCTGTCTTCCCACAGTGGCAAGGTATCTGGTCTTCTGCTGGCCCTTCCAGGGCCTAGCCCTGCCTGACTGCCCGTAATGTTTCTATCTAACTGAGCTCTCATCACAGCATGAGGTGAATTTTGGTATTTTAAGTTGCTATGTTTTGGATAATTTATTGTGTACCAATAGATAACTAGTACATTTGACCCTCAAGAATTTCCTATCTTCTTTCTAGAATTTACATATGTGAATACAAGTAAATATAAAGAGATTCTTACTTGCATTTTACTCAAAACATAGCCTGCTATTCGTATTGTTCTGTATCTTGCTTTACTCAATATGATATTTTTGAGAGGTGTTAGTACAAAGAAATAGTATATATAAATCTTCCATGTGCTTTTCTAAAACAGATGAACACTATTCCATCAAATCGCTATGCTAGAATTTGTTTAGCAAGTCCCTTATTTATGACCCTACAACAGTGTTTTCTAGCATTAATGTTTGTGAATCCAAAGGGAAATGTGCATTTGTAATTTTGATATCGTTAAACTCCCCCTACAAGGATATACCTAGTCATCCTCCTCCAGCACCGTGGGAGAATCCTGTTCCCCAAGAGGGAGAGGAGGGTTGTCTGGGCTTCAACTAATGCAAAAATGAAATTCTCCAGGCTTAATGAGCCGATAAATACACCTGCAAAGATTTCATTTTACTGATAACTAAGGCAACCTTCCAAATCTAAGTGTTTTCCAAATTTGGTATCTTTCTATGAGATTAGTGTGTTCCTCAGGTTTGCTGAGGATATAAAATTCAGTTTCCCTTTAAGGATGCCTGCTAAGTAGTGCATTAGCAGAGGCACTTTTACAGAGAGAGAACCAGGAGGACTGAAGGTCGATACGATCTCCTTCCACCTACAAATGAACATCCAAGAGATGTAGTTCTGGGGGATTTCAGAAGCGTTTTTCAACAATGCCAACATCATCAACATAAGTAGATCTCTTCCCAAGCTTGCAATTTTTAGCTGATTTTCTTGTTTATAAGATACATTTGATTTACAGTGAGATCATTGATTTGCTAACTTCTTCTGGGGGAAGAGAAACACTACCTTAACTGCTCAATTGATTGTGAGATGAATCTGTTGTAGAGGTGACAGAATATAAATAACTATGTGGCAGTCACTTAATTCAGCTATTTTCAGTTCAGTTCAGTCCAGTTGAATAGATGGGGTGCCTTTTCCTGCTCTCACTGAAAAACTTTCATTATTTTCCCTTTTTTTTGTTTTCTTTTCTCAGTGAGAGTATGGGACTGGCCTGGAGTAAATCAGTCTGTCTCCCCTAAGAAATGGTGAATATGGGCTGAGTGAGCCTGCCCTGGAATATGTCAACCCTGGGGTCAGGCATTAGCTTTTACCACTTAGTACCTGGAAGATTATGCAATTCACCATGTTTTGGAGGCTTGGCCTTCTTCTCTGGGGAGCAGAGCTATTAATGACTGCTTTGGGATTGTTATGGTTTGTGTCTAGTTGTCCCCCCAAAGCCTTATGCAGTCATGGGGTGGGGATTTCTAGAGTTTGAGATTAACTCATGAGCTACTGGGATTACGGGTTTTAGTATTACTAGGATTATGGATGTGAGTACTACACCCCACCCTGGGGTGGATAGCCTGAATGTTATATGAGAGAGGCAGACTTTCTCTGTTGCATTGCTGTTGTTCCGCCGCCATGGACTGATGCTCTCTGCCATGTGCCAGTTTGTCTGGGAGCCAGCTGAGTATGGACTGAAACCCGTAGTACCCGTGAGCTAAATAAACCTTTCCTTCCTTCATTTTGGGTGTTGGGTATTTGCCCCAGCAATGAGAGAAGAGTACCTAAGAGAGGGATTCTTGCACTTGGAAGTGCCAGGATCCCAAAGCGCCAAGAAGGATTTTATTTGAAGAATATAAGGGCACAGCGAGGCCGAATTTGGAAAATGCACACTGGCATTGGTGCGTCTTTGGGATTATTCTTGCATCTCCTGTGTAGAGCAGCCTTCTTCACAAGACAAATCTCAAGTTTTATAGCTTGTCAATGACAGTCATAAGATACATCCAATCCGAAGGTCCCACGGCCCAAAATCCCAAGAGCTGTTTTGTGAACTTAGCTGATGCTCCCCTTCCTGAAACATGTAACTGATGAGAGGAGGAGTGGGGCAGAGCTTAGAGGGACGAGAGGCAGGAACTACATGGGAGTAACAAGGGTGCACGCTAAAGAGTGGAAGTTGCCAGAACTGATGTGGGGATCAAATGTGCATCACACAGCCCGCCCATAGTAAGTGCTCAGTAAATGGTCAGTGTCACCGAGGAGTCCATAGGTGCCAAGGGGTGACATTCGTCATTTCTTCCATGTTGGCCAACTTATTAAACACATTCCATGCATATCTCATCAATAAAAGTCCTTTACAGTTCTATTTCTTATCCTTAATGAACCTTCTCCCCCAGAGACAGTTAAGAATCCATATAACTCCTTGGGGGAAGGGCTCAGTGGACACAGCAAGAAGAAAGGGAACTTGAGTCGATGTTTGCTTTCTGTGAGTTCTTTCTCTCTCTCCTTCTCCTTCTCCCCTTCCGCCCATCTCCTCTCCTCTCCTGCTCCTCGCCTTCTTCCTCTCTCTCTGACTGCATTGTTGGGATGCTATTTCCAAAATTGTTACCTCCCAATTGGGAACCCACAGATTAATAAATGTGTTTGCTGCTTTTGGGTTTGCAGGGAGAGAGCCTGCTCCTCCGATGTCTTGCTTACCCATGTTGTTGTCTGGCGTAGTCCAGATTTCTGGCATTGCTATGACTTCTTGGCTCAGTTGATCCCTGAATCTGCTTTCAATCCAGAAAGATCTGAGACCTCTAGCCTGTGTAATTACTCTGGGATTTGAAGAACAGTTTTCCTCATGAGGAAAATAATGGTGGGAGCTTGTATAGATGAAGGACATGCACTGGAGTTTGGGGAAAACCTGCTATCTGCTGCTGATGCTCGTGGCTGGTTGGTTGTGATCAATTCTCCAGAGTCCTTTGAGTATTAAAGAGCCTTCTTTTAAGCTACCTATCCTATGATGCTATTTGTCTCAATCTATTTGTGCAGATATAACAGAACACCATAAAATAGGTAATTTAGAATGAATGGAAGTTTAATTGGCTCATGATTCTGGAACTTTGAAGCCCAAGACTGAGGGACTCTGTTTGATGAGAACCTTCTTGCCGCATTATAAAGCAGAGGGTGCAGGACAGACAGCACCACTCTAACAACAGCAAGCCTATTCCCTTGGAAACAGTGGTAATCCATTCACAAGGGCTGTGTCCTCAAGACTTGTAAGTCTTTTTTTTTAAATGTGTTTAGTACAAGGGTCTACAGGGTCTCTACTGCACAGTACTTGTAGTGATCCTACTGTTTTCAGACTCCTGAGCGCTGGGATTACAGGTGGACGCCACCATGCCCAGTCTCAATCACCATCTCAGTGTGCCCCAGGGGTGGGGCTGGCGCAGCACAACCTATAAGTCTTTAAAGTCCCATGTCTCCATGCTATTGCACTGCGTATTAAGTTTCCAACATGTGAGGGTCTACAGGGTCTTACTATATAGGTTGGACTCTTAGTGATTCTTCTGTTTTCAGCCTCCCAAGTGCTGGGATTACATGTATGTGCCACCATGCTCAATCTTAACTGCCATCTCAGCGAACCCCAGGGGAAGCGCTGGTATGGCATGCTGGGGATCAAACCCCGGCCACTGCGCTTTGCCTACACAGGTGCTTTAGTCCACTGAGCTATCTGGCCAGCCCTTCAATAAATGAACTTTGAGGGGACACATTCAAACAATAGCAATGATGCTGCTGGAAATTTTGCATTGGCTCCTGCACCCACTTTCCACCCACCTTAGGGAGTCTCATCTTCATGTGGCATCACCTGGGCTCCGGTACCCTCTTGTGGCTCTTGGGTTTGCCTAATGGGGGAGCCTCATAGGGGTTAGGGGGTTAAGAGAGAGAGGGTTGGGTGTGTGCTCTGTGGCTCTTTCCACCTGGGTTGCCTTGAGCAGGCAGCTCCCGCCAGCCAGCTCTCTTGACCTAGCAGCTGTGCCGGTTCTCCTTGGGTTCTATGACTGCTTCATCTCCTTTCCTCTCCAGGTCTAAGGTGGCAGTGGTTGTCACTGTTTCCAGAGCAGGGGTGCAGCTGCACTCTCTTTGGTTTTCCAAAATCCTTCTTACACTGTGATACAGAGCCTTTTTCTAAACTCTTCAATTATCCCATTGAGGATGCTGTATGTTTTTCTGCATCAAGTCTGATTGATACATTATCCCAGAGGCAGAACCAATTCATTTAATTTTATCACTCATTTATTTACACACAAAACCTTCTAGAAACCAAGATTTGTCCTGAATCTTCTAAAGATGAGAGAAGACTTGTATGTTTCTGTGTTCCCAGCTATTCCACGAGGGCCGTGTGGTAGATCTTGTATGTGTGAAATCTTGGATTTCACTTGCATGTGTGGAATCTTCAATTCCTGTCACTGCAGAGGAGGAGCAAGTGGAAGAGGAAGAACACAGGAAGAGGCAGAGGAGGAGCAGGAAGAGAAAGCAGAAAGAGAAGATTCGGTTGTGCACCCCGAAACTAACTCAGAGGAGGAAGGAAACCTGCTGATGGGACTGCTCAAGGGCTAATCCTGGTAAGGCCCAAAGAGGAAAGCCCCGAGGGCTCTGCTGCAGCAGCTCCACTGAAGACATCGGTTAGCGACAGTGTGGTTGGTGGGCCCAGCCCTCCCTACAGAGAAGTCACAGAAACCCTGAATGGTGCACAGCGTAGAACCTCAGTTGTGAAGCATCCTAGATATGGATGAATGAATATATATATATATATATATATATATATATATATATATATATATATATATATTCTTGTGAAAATTGTGCAAAGCTAAATACCAAGTTGTGGCTTTTACTGTGGACACATGAATAAAGCAATGTCAGCAAGTAGAGATGTATGACCCACCGAGCGGAACTCGCTGGGCTTGTAGGCCTGCGCTGGGCACCCTTGACAACACCTGGTATTTACTTCATAGATAAATGACCTTGTTTCTTGCCCCAAATGCATCACTGGTGGGTAATATTTATGCAGATAAGAAGCCGTTCTCTTCACTTTATTCAGTCCTGGGATGTTGGTACCCATTTGATTTTCTACCTTTTGGCTTGACACTGTTCTTCAGGGGACTCCTTATATGTTCTGCATTTTGATAAACAATGCTGAAGTGACAGATTTTGCCTCTAAATGAAATTGTGTTCTATAAAGTGGGAGACAAAGGCTTATAACTCATCTTTGGCTGCAGACATCTCAGCAAAACTGATTCTTCCTGCCTTGATCTCCACTGTATCACTCCAGTGAGTGGCCTCCTGTGTGCTATCAATCAGACCCACTGGAGATGCAGGAGAATCACGCTTAAAATCAAATACAAATCATAGATTCATCTGTACAGGAGGAAGAGAAATGAACATGAATCCTACTTTCAATCTTCTGTGATTACAACTGAATTAGTTTTTGAAAACTCTGGAGGATGAGGCTTTTTGCTTGCTAACCTTCATGTTATTCGTATTATTTTTTGGAAGGGGCACACCATTAGATCATTATAAAGGCAGACTCAGATGGTTCTGCAGTGAAGCCAGAGCCTTGCCTTCTATCTGCTGGAGGTTAGGCTTTAATGTTCCTTGACAGGACTTTTTTTTTTTAATATAGGAAGGGATGTTAAAAAGAAAGATGGTTTCTAACAAGAAAACACTTAGGCAAGGAAACTGTGACCTGTCCCTGCCTCATTCTTGCCTACTTTCCTGGCAGACAGAGAGTGAGGGGGAGCCTGAAAAGAAATATTACTGGATGAGCTCCTTTCTCTTCTGCAAGTGCTTTACACGGACTGCTTCCCTTGGCAGCCGTGCGCTCCACGTGAGGTGGTCATCCTGCTTCACGGAAGAGAAAACCGAGGTCAGGAAGCGAGCTTGTGGGCAGAAGAATTGAGGTGCAGCCCTACGCATCAATAATTCTGAATCATTTATTTATTTTAAGGCACAATCTTGCTGTGTAGTTCAGGCTGATCTTGACCTTGCTGTGTAGCCCAGACTGGCCTCCGACTCTCAGCAGCCCTCCTGCCTGAGCCTCCTGCGTGCTAGAATTACACACGTGTGCTACCAGAAGGGGTATTTCTGATCAATTATCTACCCCCTTCTTAAGATTGGAGTCTGGCACATACTAGGTGCTTGACAATATTCATTTTGAATCTAAACAGAGGCTATGAAACATTGTAAAAGCCCACCTAATCATGATCATGGTATCTCCCCTGCCAGGTAAGTATAAGCCCACCTAATCAATATCTGCCTTGTCCACTGCTGGTGGGAATGTAGACGGGTGCAACCATTATGGAAATCAGTGTGGAGACTCCTTAAGAAACTAGGACTGGAAATCCCATTCAAGCCAGCTATACCCCCTACTGGGAATTTTCCCAGGGGAACTGAAAACATCATATCATAGGGATATATGTGTACCTATATTTATACCAGCACAATTTGTGATAGCCAAATCTTGGAAACAACCAAGATGCCCGTGACATGAGGAATGGTTGAAAAAGATGTGGTATTTTTATACAATGGATTATTACTGAGCTGTAAAGGATGATAAACTCAAAGCCTTCATATTTAAGTGATGCCACTTGAAGAAATACTTATACCAAAATAGAGCCACATGTGCCAATATCGTATAGTCTCCCTAGGATAACTCAAAAGAAGAACTGAAAATAGAAATGTATAACACAATTAAAAGTAAAGTGAGGACTTGAGAATTGGACAACGAAGAGAGAGCAAGGAGAAACGCTGGGAAACACGACAGAGGCTAGACCATTCACTTATACACACTAGATGGGAAAGACAATGGTCCTGAGAAATGTCAGGAGATTTTTGAAACTAGCAGTTAAGTGGTAGGATTCTCACCCTGACTAACTATATATGCTGATACCTGTGAACCAAGCAACTGCACTGAATTTCACAAAGTGTAATAGAAGGGTCACACTCCAAATGCCTGCCATTCTGGTCTCCTAAATATGTACTTTTGCCATGACATATCAGCTATTACTATAATGCCCTTTTTTATTTTTTTAGTCTTTTTGAGACAGGGTCTCACTATGCAGTTCAGGTTGGCCTTAAGCTCACTTTGTAGCTCAGGCTGGTCTCAAACTCACAACAATCCTCCTGCCTAATCCTCCCGAGTGCTGGGATTACAGGCCTGCGCCACCATGCCCAGCTTTATACTGCCCCTTTTTAAAGGGTACTAAATGAAAAATAAGACAAAAAATGTCATAAGACAGTCATGTTACAATGCTACTGTGCTGTCTATGGATGGATTTCTAAATATTTATATAAATATATGTAACTGTTCATTCATATTTTTTAAAAAAGAAAAAAAAATCAATATCTGAGGCTCTGTGAACTGTGAAGTCTTTTTTTTTTTTTTTTTTGGAAACTGTTCAACTCTGCTGTTGTAGCTTATTTTAGTCAGATTTCTATCCTGGTGACAAAATACTTGAGAAATCAACCTAAAGTCAGTTTGTGGTTGGTTTTCCACTGTTTTCAGCTTGTGGTGAGATATGACATCAGGAAGCACATTGTGCAGAAAAGCTGCTCACCTGGTAGTGTCAGAGAGAGAGGGTGGAAGTGGAGGAGACAGAGAGACAGAGGCAGAGATCCGGAGAAAAAGAGAGGGAAGGGCAGGCAAGGGGAAGAGGGAGAGCAAGAATGAGAGAGGGGGGTTTGGGAAAGAAATACCCTCAAGGGTATGCCCCCAGTGACTTACTTCTTTCAACCAGGCTTCCCCTTGTAAAGTTCCCACCATTTCCCAGTAGCACATTAAGCTATGAACCTTTAGCTTTTGAACCTATTCAGTTATGAAGCTATAACTGAATTAATCCTCAGAATCCAGATACCTTCCAAAGGCCTCTCCTTTGGGGCTGCATCAGATCCAGTCTTCAGCACATGCTCATTAGAGGGTCACTTCAGATCCAAACCATAACACTGCCCAGGAGCAGTAGGGATGTGGGTGACTTCCCATAAAACTTTATGAACCATGATACTCGACTTTCATGTCATCTTCACAGCATGACATGTTCTTCTTTTGGTCTTTTCCCCCCAACCATTATTCTTAGCTTGTAAAACAGTTGGCTTAATTTGGCCTGAAGGCTTAGTTTGCAGGCTCCTGGTCTAAATAATAATGACCTTACATTATTACACTAGTAATTGGCTATTGTTATCTTTGAGATCTAGTCCTGTTCCTGGCATGAATATGCTTTCCTCATTGTGGAGTTCACCTGAGAAGAACACAGAAGACAGACTTAGCAGTCTGGAGGTCAGCGAGCTCTTCTGCGGTTCATTTTGGTAAAACTGAGAAGTACAAGACAGCGAGGGAGGCAGAAAGGGAGCTTTGAGAACATCACGAGGAGCTAGGAATCGAGTCTCTTGTCTTGGTAGCAGTTCTCTTGAGGGCTTAATCTCTCTCTCTCTGCATTTTCTGAACTCTGAATGATTTACCTAAACCTCATATGGGTTAAAAAACTACAGTTGGCTTTCTGTATTTATAGGTTTCACATCTGTGCATTCAAACAACCTTGGATGAAAAATATTTGGGAAAAAACTGCATCATTATGGAACACGTACTGACTCATTTCCTTAAGCTATTTCCTGAACAGTACTGTACAACAACTGCTTAGCACTCATTTTATTTTATTTTATTGAAGTACAAAGATCAATGAGACCGTTTTAAGATACCTTGACAAGATGGATTTGACAAATTAATACATTGCAAACTGTTTTCATAATGTTTTGGTATCATAGAAGGTGCATACATGATATTATACTTACAGACATTATTATAGCAGATGTCTCTTATCAGTAAATTAAGAGAGTATAGCTGTTTACGTATCTTATTTTTTATACCTGAATTACATATTATCACTCATTTTATGTATTTATTATGTATTTAGGAGAGGGTCTACAGGGTCTCACCACGGAGATCACACTCATAGTCATCCTCCTGTTTTCAGCCTTCCAAGTGCTGGTATTACAGGCTTGCGCCACCACGCCCAGGCTCAGTCAGCATCTCAGCATGCTCTGGGGCTGGGGCTGGCATGGCACGGCGAGGATCGCACCCCCGCTGCTGTGCTCCGCCTAAGCAGACTCTAGTCGTCAGCTATCTGGCTGGCCCTTAGCACTCATGTTGCATGAGGTATCTTAAGTAATCTACAAAAGATTTAAAGGACATGGGAGGTATAAGTGGATTTTATGCAACTCCTGCACTATCTTATGTTAGGGGATAAGTATCTACAGGCTATGGTGTATCTGTTGGGGTCTGGTATCAGTCCCCTGTCCATATCATGGGGTGACCATGTTCATGAATCTCTGATCCTGGGACCTTATTCTATTTTCCTTGTAAACACTGAATGAATGCTGACATTTCCAGCAGTATAAAGCAAGAGAAGATCCCATTTAGGGCTTTGTTTCATTTAGGACTTTGTTAAAAAGGAGACACCATTTTGTAAAATGTTAGACTCTGGGAAAGACAAATAGGTGTCACAATTGTCAGCTTGACAACCATTCTGCATATACACATCAGTGTCTGAGGGGCCGGGGAGATGGCTCAGTGGAATAAGTGCTTCCCTGGCAAGCGCAAAGGTCTGAGTTCAGTCCTCAATTCTTCCAAGAAAAAAAAAAAAATCACTACACTTCGGAGTCTGACAAGCTCACTATGTCTCTGCCAATAGAAATCTGCCTCACTAAACTATAGATTACTTCACTATAAATCTATTTTATTTCATTTCTCCTTTTTTACTATAATCAGGACACAACAGTGATTACTTAAATTAAAGGGAAGTAAGTTATACTTTCAGTGAATTTCCTCTCAGGGAATTAAGGATTTCCAAAATATGGTTTTAAATATGGGGACCTTGGGGTAAAGGCACTGAGCACCCTGCCTTGTAATATTCTTTGAGTCAATCCATGAAGAGCTATTTTTAAATCACTATTGGATTTCTGCAATGTGTTTTTTGAAAGCAAGGACAGGCCCTCTGATTCCATTTGGGATGGAGAAGCCGCCCTCTCATTGGTGCTTGACAGAGAAATGAGTGATCCTTCTTCAGGGATCTGGGCTCCCTGGTCCTTCTGCTTTGCTCTGTTCCCAGGGTAGTACCAGATGGTTTTTACTGCCTTTGTCAGAGTTGATGTCTGGGTAGGATTTTCTAAGTGTTTCAAACTTTCCCTTAGCCCAATTCAGTCTTCCCTTCTGCACATACTAATTACAACTGGGTCCATGGTCAGCTTGGGCCTTACCAGCCAGTAGCTTTTGAGAGACTCAGCTGCTTCCCTTTCTGGTGCTG
The DNA here is from genome assembly GCA_004027165.1 of Ctenomys sociabilis. Taxonomy (NCBI): domain Eukaryota; kingdom Metazoa; phylum Chordata; class Mammalia; order Rodentia; family Ctenomyidae; genus Ctenomys; species Ctenomys sociabilis. The sequence goes on from PVKA01009028.1 coordinate 68,917, forward strand.
GAAAGCAGTTATTAATTTTTTGCTTTGGGCAGCCAGAAAGGTTCCAGAAAGAACCACAGGCATTGCAAATGTAAAGATTAGCTTGGGCCAGGCAGAGCTTTTTCTCTGATTCCACTGGGACTTTCTGTTATTATCACAGAGCATGAATCCTCAGTGAAACCCTGCCTCCATCGCTTGCCGACAGCTCTGTGGCTTTGGACAAGTGGTTTAGTATTTCTGAGTTCCACTTTTCTTGTTTGTAAGAGTAGAAGGGAGATCTGGGCAAGGTTGTGCATGCCTGTCATCCCAGCAATCAAGAGGCTGAGGTAGGAGGAGAGCTGTGAGTTTGAGGCCAGCCAGTGCTAAGCAGACATTTATTTCTTGGTTCTAGAGAGTGGAAGTCCAAGGTCACCATGCTGCCTGATTCACATTCCCAAGAAGGGCTGTGATCCCAGGTCCCAGACCAGAGCCTTCCTGCTGGGAGTCCTCACTTCTCAAGGCAGGGGAAGGGGCAGGTTCTTGGTGTCCCTTCTAATAAGTACGCTAAACTCATCTAAGGAACCCATTCTTGAGACTTCCTCATAACCTAATTTCTTGCCAAAACCCACCTCCAGCTCTTGTCACGTGGAGGATTAGGGCTGCAGCATTTCATTTTGGAAGGGCAATACATGCCTTCAGTTTGTAGACCCTTTTCCAAGGATCCCTCTTAAACCCTCTCTTTCACCTTTGTTACCCTCACTTGATGGATAATGACAAAATTAAGACTCTAAGACATGCCTTGAGTTGTCCACGGCTAGATAGTGTGTGAAAACAAGTCCCACACATAATCACATTCAGCCATGGAAGAAAACTAATTACAGTATTGCCTCCACCCAGGGAGAATAACACCTGTTAATAACAACCAGGAGGGGCCTGGCCTGAATGTAGCTGGTCCTTGCCAGGGTTCAAGTTCATTTGATTTCCAGATGAACCTCCTAGTTGTCTGCCAAGCGACACCCCACACCCACAGGTGACAATGGCTATAATAATGGCACTTTTTGTAGTGGAGGATTTTATGGTGTGATGCAGGCAAAACACTGCCCAAGAGAGCTGGGCGTGGTGGCGCATGCCTGTAATCCCAGCACTCGGGAGGCTGAGGCAGGAGGATTGTTGGTGAGTTTGAGACCAGCCTGAGCTACAAAGTGAGCTTAAGGCCAGCCTGAACTGCAGTGAGACCCTGTCTCGAAAAGACAAAAAAAAAAAAAAAAAAAAAAAAAAAAAAAAAAA
>PVKA01009029.1:0-70156 GCA_004027165.1 Ctenomys sociabilis
ATTCTGATTTTTTCCTCTCTTGAATTTTTTATAACTTCTTAATTATTATTTTCTTGAAACAAAACTTATAATTTATATCCTGTAATCTGAAAAACTAATTTGCCCATTGCATCATGTATGGTAATACAGTAACCACTGTTGGATTCCTATTACTTTGTTAGTGAAATCTTGTATCATGTATAATGCTGTTTCCTTCTAACACTATTTTGTATTCTTTAAAAATAATAATAAAAAGTACAAAAAAAACAAATACATTAAATAAGCTTTAAACTGCAGTCATATGCTAAATGAATGTGACACTCATGTCTCAATGCAAGATAATTTTTATTTTTAAAAATGTTAAAGTTTTTTTTTATCTTCTTGAGACAGGGTTTCACTATATAGTTCAGGCTGGCCTTGAACTTCCTTTGTAGGCCAAGCTGGCCTCAAACTTTCAACAATCCTCCTGCTTCAGCAAAGTGGGCTCCAGCACATCTGCTTAAAATGTGTAATTAAGACTGAAAATGACAGCTCTGTTTGCATTAACATCTTATTCACGAAGAAGGAAGCCATGACAAGGATCACTGTTGTACCTTTCCCCATAAAGTGTGTTATCCTAGAGGGAAAAGTTGAATCCTAGCTTAGGAAGAAAACAAAACTTGGGTTATAATTGGAGAAAATTATGTATGATACAGCAGAATAAGGGTACAATAGCTATTTGGTGCTGGGAAATCAGGTACAAACAGATTAATTGGCAGCACACAGATTAATCCATTCATGAGGGCAGGACTCCAGTATTCAATCAACTCTGAAAGGCTCCAACTAGTCCCACCTTTTCATATGTTGCAGTGAATCTTAAATTTCAATATGAGTTTTGATGAGGACATTTAAAGAATGGCACTTTTGTTTTCCTGACTCACTGATGAAACCACTATATTATGAGGACCAAGAGATAGCTCAGCAGACTACATGTCTGCTTAGGCCATCACAGGGACCAGGGCTTGATTCCTGGCACCACATACTGCACTGAACCCTCCCTTGGGCATGCTGAGCTGGGCACCAAGACAGGGCATGGTGTTGCATGCCAGTAATCCCAGCACTGGGGAGGCTGAAATCCAAAGGACCCCTACAAGTCATAGTTGTGTATTAAGACCCTGTACCAAATACATTAAAAATCAAATCAAAACAATATACTCTGACAGTGGGGAAGAAAAGCAAATGTCTTTCCAGTCACTACATGAAGGCAGTCACGGTGCTACTGATCCAGCTTTGCAGTCTGCCATGTCCTGAGCAGCCCAAGACTGCTCAGCTATTCCAGGCTCCAGCCAGATGGAATGTGAACAGATGAGGTGTGGTTGACAAATACAGTGAATGTTCACATTCTTAAAATTTATTTTAGTAACAGATGCAATGCTATAAATTCAAAAATACTCCACTTGTCTTTATTAGACTGTCATGGCTGCCTTGATGTCCTGAATGTATTCTAAACATTTATAATTTTTGGTCATTTTGATTTGGTGGAAGGACCAGAAGTCTGGTAGTGCCAGATCTGGTGAATAAGGTAGAAGAGATGCACTGTAACATTCTCATGAGCCTGCTTTCCACTGGATGGCACTTATTAGCAGCATTCACTGGTTTATTGTCAGTTGGTTGGTTTTTGGTTTTCTAACACAAGGCCCTACTGTGTAGTCCAGGCTGGCCTCACACAGTGATCCTCCTGCCTCAGCCTCCTGAGTGATGGAATTCCAGGCATACACCACCACATGAGGCTCAAGACAATCATGAATGATGATTTCCAAAACTGCTTCAGAAAGTTGGAAAAACAATGTAATTAGTGTATTTGAACAACAAGAAGTATCTTGAGGGGAATTAGTAGGTCCTCCACAACTGACTTGGAAGGCCCATGGGAAAAAGAATCAAAAGACTATGGATTATCTTAAAATTAAGTAAGTTATTCTCCTTTTGTTATCATTGTTCTTGGCAGACACTACAGCCTATTAAATTTGAAGATAATCCACAGTCATTTGATCATTTTCCGTGGACCCTGTGGTGGGGTTTTACTTTCTAGGTTAGTCGTGAGTAACCTAGCAATTGCTATCCTGAGCCTTTACTTTTTTGGAAGGAAACTGATATTTACTGGTCTTTCTGGATTAAGGTTTTGCATTTGATTTACTATACAGGTACATAAGACACTTCGAGTGGATAATTTTTTGCCTTTCTTAATATAATGGACAATAAAAAGAACTTATCGAAAAATAATCAAAAGTTGAATCTATCATTCCAATAGGCTTACTTTAAGATAGATTTAGAACAAAAAGTCAGACAACTATTTAAGCCCCAGTGAATCAGAGTGGTATTTAATGGTCCCTAAGGATTTAGGGTCAACTGAGAGTCAGTCTCTGGGATTTTCACTTTCTTTAGAATAGTCACAAGGAAAATCATAATATAATTCTTCAGGGTATTCCTGGAGGACAATTTACAGTCCAGACACATGATGGTGTCACAAGGTCTTTCAAAAGGGCCTGGTCTTATCTCCAAATAAAGAGCTTCAGATTATGCTATACTGGTGAGAGAACTTTGGTGAGAGGTCATGTCTTGAACCCTCAAGGTAAAATGTATTTCCTGCATATAAATCAATTGGTATTTTATAAAAATTATTTTCGTAAGACCCAATAGTCCATTTTTTCTTGGCCAGACTTTTCTATCTTAAACCTCTATGTTTTTACAGCCTGCTGTGGAAAATGAACCATCCTTACCTGTGATGGTTGAATACCGCCTTGCCACCCTCATCCTGCAGTCTCACAGCCCCGAGTACTATGATGCAGACTGCCTTGAAGCAGCAACTCTTAGCCATCTCCAAGCTCCTCGTGACTACCAAGTCAATAAGGATGACTTGGTATTCAAGTATTTCTCAATGCCCCTGGGATGGGAATGTTTTCTGTAACTTCCAGACAACATTGTCAGGAAGAGGGAAAGCAAGTTGTAGGCAGTACTTGTGTTCTATCATTACAAAATTTATACCTATTCAGTTTCTTTTACAAATAATTACAATAAAGTTTTGCCATCTTGACCTCATTAAACACAGCCTCTTATGGGTGGAATCCATGCTTTTATCAGCCAACCAAACAAGCTGGTAGGACCACATTTACATTAAATCCTGTATCCAACAGATATATTAACTTAATTTTCATTCCATCCTTTTAGTCTAATATGCTAATTCACATTTGTGTATGTTATCTGGAGATAAAAAAGAGAAATGATGAGGTTTTCTAGCTTTATGTGATAATATGAAAATATACCTGTCCATTCCTTGGGATAACACTGCTTTCATATTAATCTAGCATGAGATTAATTCTAGAGGAATTTTGGCAAAGTTCTCTGAATCTGACCAACTTTCTTCCATAAATACATAGTATTGCCCAGTGTCTATAATGGATTTAAAAACGTGCTGTTATGATAGTCTCTTATTATTTATTAGCTACGATTGGAGTTAAGTGTTGAGTTTACTTTTTTCCTGAAGTCTTTCAGTTCTACGTCAACACTCAAATAATTTGTGTCCGTTAGAAATCATATGACTGCGATAGCAGTGGATTACTTAATTTCTACAGCCTTGAGAACAGAGCATTTGTGATGCTACTCCACACACAGATTATTCAAATTTCCCTTTCTGCCCTCAAGTGAGGTATTCCTACTGTCATGCTTCAGCATGTGAACACCTCTCTGCCACATTTTGGGGGGGGGGCTTTGCTTCCTGGGATAACCCCACATAGGCAAATTTGTCTTCTACGTTGGAATCAGATAAACGAAACTCACTGATACAAGAGGATGGGATAGAGATTCAAACACATGGAGCAGTCAGACAAGGAAATGAGGATGCTTTGGAGAACACCGATCACATCCACTTCACACCAGATCCAGCACACCAGATGCATGATAAGCACATGGTTCTTCGTAATGACTACATGTTGTGACACAACATTTGGACACAGTGAATTTAAGTAGCTAGCAAAGCTAGGCAAGGTGACATGGATTGTTAGTGTTGGCCTGGAAACACCCTAAGGATTTTTGTCTTATAGTGGAGGCAAAGCTGAGTAGAGGATGGGGTGAATCACCTGTTAAGCCTACACTGATACATCTGCGGCTTATCTACCGTGTTGCACAGAATTAGTAATAGAAGTGCTATAAATGAATCCCCCTCCATTTCTATTTTCCAACATTGAGTAATTTAAACCAGCATGTGGGACACGTGGAAAGAACAAAACATCTAAATTACACACAGGTTTGAGCATTGGCTCCCTGAAGGATAAACTGGGTTAAAAAATACAAGTTCCAGGATGTCAGGTCCCTAAGGGAATCATGTTGCTCTTGTTTTTTAGGGATTTTTTCCCTTTTTCAAATTACATAAATACCAGTGGCATTTACTGCAAGAGATTTTTTGGAATTTTTCTTTGTTCCGCTCTGAACTACATCATCGTTCTTGAATTTTATAGAATGTGGACTACCATTAACATCTAAAGATATTGTCAACTACTTTTTTGCTAATTAAGTTACTCTTTCCAAATTATTCTAGCTCCAGAAAAATACTAATTATGTCTAAATATAGGATGGTATTATATTTAAAGAAAACTGAAGTACAAGCAAGCACAACACCTTTACAATTAGAAGATAGTGATTCTCTAGTTTTGTTGTCTCTATTTTAATAGATTAAGAAACACAATAAGGATATTTAGCACTTTTTTCAGAAGCACACAGAATGCTATGAATATAATTAAGTCAAGAATACATTTATTTTTCAAGCAATCTAGAGTATATTATTTAGTAATGCTTCACTGTATAGTAAGACTTCATCACTTTAAGCACATGATAATGGTTCTGGTTCAGTAGTATACATATCTGCAAATACCGTATCACTTTATTTTTTAAGAAAAACAACTGCTTTACCCCAGGGATTTTTCCTTCATGTTCTTAGCTTCAAGTTATTTACATGTAAATTCTTCAGTTCAGAGTCATTTCACAAATTGGTTTTCTCTTTATTTGACTATGTAAAATTCCTTCCAGTATTTTTGAACTTTCTCTTTTGTCTCCTTTTAACCTGAAGCCTTTTTAAACGTTGCTTATTTGTTATGTATTTATCTTGTTATCTGTAATGTTCAGTTTAAGGTAGTACTGCATTAGAAAAAGGAACCAGAAATTTAAAACACAAAATGAGAAACCAATGCTCATGCAAATAGAATTTCCTTTTTTACCGCAGGGGACATTTAAATGGCATGGGATAGGCAGATTCTTCAGAAAGCCAAAGGGCCAAAGCTTCAAGCTTCAGCCCTTTGTGTGCACAAATACCTTTCAAGGCCTTGGAACTTTGGGATAAATTTTAGACTTAAGTTCACATGTTTTTGTAATTTTTCAAAACCTAAGCTATTTTAACCACTATCATATAAGAGCAGTTGTCTCTCACTTCAGTCTCCCTTCCATCACAGATTCCCCTGGTGAGGTGACCAGGAGGAAGCTAAGGGAGTTGTGCTGGTGATACATAGAGTTTGCCTTATGTGCATATCCATGTCATTCCTAAATGCATCATGCATAATTAAAATAAGCACACCCTACTGTGTGAATGGCATCTAGCAACACTGCCATCCTTCCCTGTTCACTTTCTATTTCAAAAGGCCTGAGATTTTATTACTGTAGCAGCACATCCTGTGAACATTCTATCAACAATCTTAATAGGATAGTGAAAGGGAAACAAGTTAGAAATGTGCAGAGCATGAAACTTAATTGTTGGAAAAGTAGCATGATACATCATATAAGGGGTTTGGGCATAAAATCCATAAAAATTGACATTTGTCTAAACTTTGTCTTCTGTGGTATTAGCTTTTCAAAATTATCAGTTATGATTTCTCATGCTAAATATTCATTGTCATGCATTATTTAGCACTCATTTTTGTATTCATTCCCTTAGTAGGTCACTTTCTCAACTTGCAGGTCTCCCAAATCTGGGGTCTGCTAACTTTCTAGAGTTAGTGCTCAGAGGTTTCTAGGGACCACCTGAATAGAGCTCAGTCTAGCAGCCAAGAGAGGGTCTGGCAAGAATAATTACAAGATCAGCATTGTAGGTACCAAATTCTGTCAGAAAGAGGGAATCATCCGGGGTCCAGACCATGGACAAGTTCGGGAGACTCACTGCCCCAGAGTCTAGCAGACACTGAGGGACAATGGTGCCATCACAGTAATATTTTCATAAAAAGCTAGCATATCTAAGATTCATGGTTATGAATGTGTGCTGGCTGTTGGGAAGGTGGCTTTGCCTATTTCCAATAGTACATATATTATATCAAAATTTTTCATGGGGAAAAATTAAACATCCCTGTGATGTGAAATCAGTTAGCATATGAGGTAAGGTCATTGCTTTGTTTTCCTTGCTCTAGTTGTTAGGACATACAGTTGACTGTGGAAAGATTAGTGGAGGGAAACAATGTTAGACACACACATCCTAGGAGCAGAGAGGTTATGCCTGCTCCAATTTCCTGTAATTTTGAAAAAGAAGAAAATGGGGATTATCTCCTTCCTTCATAAAGTTATATTAATCGGATTTCGATCCAAACATTGGTAATTTTTGAATTTATCAATATGATGGCAAAATAATCCATTTAAAATTATCCTATTATTTTATTTTATACCAGGAATTGAACTCACAACCTCATGCTTTCAAATTATATGGATGTTTAATTTTTCTCCTAAAAGTTTTGATATATGTACTATTGGAAAGCCTCATGGTGCCAAACTCTCTCTCCAGCCCTTATCCATTATTTTAATATTTTAAATTATACATTAGTGCAAGAAAACAACTACTTTGCAATATAAGCAATTTAAGAGCCAGGCATGTGAGGACCCAAAGTGAAATTTTAGCATTCTCACTTGATTTTTATTTAATATGCGAATATAAGCAAGCAGAAAGCACTCCAGATTAATTAGTAGATTGCTGGCAAGACAGCTCAGCAGACTAAGTGCCTGCTTAGGCAAGCCCAGGAAGCAGGGTTCATCTCTTTGTACCTACATAGTAATATTTGTTTTCCCAGTTTAGATTTCCTATTTCATTTAATTTTCACTGGTAGGTGGGGAAACTGAAGAAACTGAGGAAGAAGCTGGACTGAAATGTATTAAGACACCCTCAAATCTGTTCCTAGGACCTGGGTTTTTCTATTGACATTTGTCACCATTTCTGCTCCAACCCTCAACCTGTCAAAAATCGTGTAAGAGGAGACTTTCGTTTTTAATATCTGTTTGGTCCAACCTTCTTATCTGGGGTCTGATGAGGAAGACATATGCCTCTTTCCATAAATGGATAAGTGTCTTTATGTGATGGCCCTCTATGGCCGTTGAGTGTTTGCTCTGGGATCACTGGGATCTTCATGGGTGGAAAGCCACTCACTGTTGTGGCCTCCTTGCCTTTCACAGTGACAAGCCTTAATGGCATCTGGCCTGCAGAGTGTCTGGGCTGTGTGAAGCTGGTGTCAAAGCAAGTCCAAGCAAGCTCCCTGAAGGGCAGCTTTTACAACATTGGGTAACTTCAAACATTCTTTCAGGACACCACCCACCTTTTCCACAGGGAATCTAATGAAATGATGGTCTTGTAATAGCAATGGGGGGGCGGTGTTCAGTTCAGACACTCTGAGAAAAATTTGGAAGAGTGAGTGGGTGGAGACCAGTGGCAGGGAATGAAAAGATGGAAAATTAAGAACTACCACTGCCACCAAAATATCTTTGCAAGATGAGAGAGTACACTCTACAGCTGTTAGCACTGTTCAGCATATTTTGCATATTTACATATAACAAGTATTTCCAAACAGCCTTGTGTTTATTTAAAATCCCCCACAGAGATGTCTGCTAAAGCTAAAGCTGTTACTACAGAAAGCTGTTTTCTTGAAGTTTGCTAAATTGTTTGCAAAATTTCCTCTGTGTGTGTGTGTGTGTGTGTGCGTGCATACGTGCATGCGTGCATGTGTGCGTGCATGTGTGCATGTGTGTGTGTGTGTATCCTGGGCTTAGCAGAAGAGCTGCTGTTATGAAGTACAAGACAGAAAAATCTAGACTAATCCTTCTTCTCAAGGAACACTTGGAACAGTATCCTATTACAAGACAAAGAACACCTTCTTAGTTGAACTAGCTTTTAAGACATGTTTTTTAGTTCAGTACAAAAGGAAACAGAGAAAATCACTTAGTTATCCTTAGTTGGTACTGAAGTTATCAACATGTGCTTTTTCTAATTTCTCATAACCCCAATTTTTTACTTAGAAGTACTTTCCCCAACTTTACTGAGACATAATTGACAAATGAAATTTGTGTATATTCATGGTATATAAGATAATTAATATTACATGTACACATTGTGTAGTGGTTTTTATAATCAAATCAACTAATATCTTCATCACAAAAAATGTGTTTATAGGAAAAATGATAACACTCACTAGATTTGTCTTTTAACCACTTTCTTTGAAAATACAAAACTCCACAGAACCATGCACAGTTCATACAGAAGATTGGAGAACTTGTAACAGAAGGGATTGGGTAGTCTAAAACTGTGTTTTCCTTTTAGTAAGATCCATAAGAAAGGCATAAAGTAACATGCTTAAAGGAGAACAGATTTTGTAATTTTTGGCAAGATACTACCAAAAATTTGTTGTTATATTTGGCTTTCTGCAAGTGCTCTCTCATACAAGTATAAAACAAAGATCAACGCCAGTGTTCTTCATTCAACTATAGCCAAACTTGGTATGGAAAGTACCCTTGCACTTGAGTGTGTCTCTAACCAATGCTTTTCCAATAAAAATCAGCTTATTTATTGATCAGCAGCCTTGCAGAGGATGGACATCTGTTTTACACACTAAAACGATTAAAATATGTTTGCTTTTAGTCATTTTTTTCTCTGGCCTGATAGCAGCTGCAATGATTCCATTTGCACTGCAGCATTAATGCTTTACTTTGTCAATGTGGATGTCTCTTACCATTAAGTTGAATATATATGGACAAGTCAACCCAATGGTTTGGTGGCATACAACATCACTGGATGGGCCTATGTTCCCCCAAAAGGAAACAAAACAATTAAATGGCAGTAGGTTGTCCCCAAAGAAAGCATTTTAGCTTGGAAGATTTTACACTACACGACCTGTGCTCTACTCCACTGAGTTTTTGGCTTATAAAAATACAACACAGCACCCTGGCTTGAAGGTATCACAATAACTATGTGGTGCATTTGAGATAGCAGCAGGACTTTCGTTCATGCGCAGTTATTCAAGTGAATAAACTCCCACACGAATGTCCAGCAAGCATTGTCCTGCTAGCTACAAACAGTAAATCCTATTTGTCATGCTGATAAGAAGTTATTAAAGTTCAGTAATAAGCTTAATAGGTAAAATAACACTCAGAATGTTCACAGTGCAATCACTAGAGCCAGTACATATTGTGTTTTACATGGAAATGGAAAGTTTGCAGAGAAGTAATTAAGGTTTTTGATCTAAGAAGCTTATCCCAATTACACGTACATACTTAGGATGACCACAAGAAGCCCGAGGTATGTAAAGAAAGGGCAGCACAGGGTGAGAGTGATGCCATGTGAAAAGGTCTTGCCCAGCAGTTACTGGCTTTGATGACGGAAGAAAAGGCCCCGAGGGAAGGTTCTAGAAACTGAACTAGTGAGAAAGGAGATTCTCCCTTTGAATGTCCAGAGGGAATGCAGCCTACACATGACAGACAGCAAAACAAAGCTTCTGCTGCAGGTCTGCTCCCTAGTATAGCACAAGAAGCTTGTGCTATTTTAAGTGATTATATTTCTAATAATTTTTTACAGCAGCCACGAAGAAATCTCACCCAATAATCTAGTGCAAATACGGCAGGTTGATAAGGAGGCTGTTGCAAATTATTTCACCTGACCTGCTGGCGGGTATACTTACTTAAGCACTGATTTGCAGATTTTGTATTTTCACATTAAAGATCCATTTAATAAGAAACTAGAAGGCTCATCTAGGGCATATGCCTACATTCTTTCAAAACATAAGCTTTTGGAATTCTCCCTTCCCGGGGAACTTTGGGAATATCAGTGAATTACAGAAAATATATTTTTTTGTTGTTGTAGTAATTATTATAGCAAGTTCTGAGTCAATAAATATAACAATAATACATCTTCCCAAAAGGTCAAGGGGATTATATCAAAAACTTCTCATTGAGGAGGTAGATCAGTGGTATAAGTGCCTGCTTGGCAAGTGCAAGGTCCTGAGTTCAACCCCTGGTACACACACATACACAAAAAATTCTCTATGGTGTGCATGGCTGTGATTCCTTTCCCCTGTTACAAGTTGGAGGTCAGAAAAGGGCAATGTAATGACTTAGGGAGACCCTGTCACACACACACACACACACACACACATTCTCAAGAACGACAATTATTCTTGATATAGGCCATTTCCCTTGCACTTACTATAAATATTCATTGTACAGTCTCCTCTGCACTGTAAAATGAGTCCAAAAGTTGACCTCATAATTAAAAAAAAATAAAACATAATTTTGAAAGATACTGCTACATTTTAATAAATAAGGAGGAAGCAAAAATGTTTTATTTAATTCTCAAATTCAGACAAAATCAAAATGCTACATTAAATATGCACATTAAATTCACATTATTTATTGAACAGTTAAAGATAGTGACATCTGTTTTTATTACAGTTTTCCATCATTTTGCATCATTGGCACATAGTTATGAGTCCTGCACTTGAAGAGTAAATAGAAATAAAACAGTCTCTTCCCCATCTCACAAAAAAAAAGATTTTATAATCATCTTACAAAACTGAAAGCTTTATGAATGATATATATATTTTTGTTAATTGAAAATGACAGCATAACTAAGATTAATTTTCCCTTCTCGAAATGTAAAATAAAGTAACATAAATGTTTATAGAACAAATAAATCTCAAATTACATCATCTTCCAGTGATGTTTGATAATGTTTCCATTTTGGTTTTCAGTTTACTGATCATGTGTCAAATATAAAGTCTTACCCTGTATATTTTTTATGAAAGCATTATATTTTACTTAGATTTATATGATGAAAACATATTCAATCCAACTTTCCCCTTAATATATACACTTTAAAATGATACATGTACTACACACGAAAATCTTTCCCTATATTGTATATCCAAAAGGAAACACGGAATATGTTTTCTAAATCAGGTAGAATATGCAAAATTTTACGTATCCTAAGGAATTAAATCAAGTGTATAATTATTAATATTTTCTACCATAACACAGAAAAAATTTACATCTGCATTAGTATAAAGAGACATTAGAGAAGTTCACATCTTATGCATATAAGAAAAAAATAACTAAAATATTATGTAATCTAAAAGAAATATTCTGAGGTCCAAATTTAGTAGTCCAGAAACAGGAAGCTCATTAATAATGAACTTCCCCTTTCTAGAATATGCCCTTGCTTATTTTTCCAGTGGGATTTATAAATTATGCTTAAATATAGTAAAATTTCTTAGGATTGAATAAAGAGATTTTGGTAAAATTTTAGGATCAAATTAAGTTGACTGAAATGTCAAGAGCATATTAGTATGATGCATTATTTGAAACTATAAAACTGTGGTTTAAGCAAAGGAATAAGCACGACAATAAGAAGGTCAAGGCATTTTTATAATAATGCCTATCCCTGTATTATAGAAATTCCCAAAAAGCACTAAACAGAAAAAAAATCCCCCTGTAAATCACTACTATTCCACAACCAATCTGTGTGATCAAGTTACCTATGTGATTAACATTTTCAGCTACTGAGACAGAGGTTTTCTTACACAAGTCACAGGTGTCACAAACACCAGCTGTCATTTTTTACAGTTTGCATGTGTTTTGGGGGGCGAAAACTCTAGCCTAATATTTTCAAAATCATTTTAATCATAGTTTTAATGCTTTGATAATAGATTTTAAGAGGACTTTAGCTCTTAAGTATTCTTAGAGAACAAACTGTAATTTCTCTCACAAAGCTTACATCTTCTGAATGATTTATCCTTCATCTTGCAAAGAAGGGAAAAACAAAATTAAAGAAATAGGGGCCGTGGAGATGGCTCAGTGGAATAAGCATTTCCCTGGCAAGTGCAAGGGCCTGAGTTCAATCCCCGGTTCCACCAAAAAAATAAAATAAAAAATAAATAAATCCTTAGAGTCCTGGGTCCTGTCATTAAAATTGGAGACTGGTTGGCTTTTTGGTTCTGGAGACTCTGCTATTGTTTTGTCAGGTGAGAAGCCAGTCCTTCAGGATTCTGCTACCAACACGCCTGGTCACTGCAAAGCTGAGAGCTCTTTCCTTCTTCAATAACCGACTTGGTGTCAACACCTGCTTCCAATAAAGCTGCTTCTTTTCTCTCAAGCAGAGCAAATCTGCTGAGTTTGTAAAGGCTTAGGTCTCCCTCCCCTTTTCATGCAAAGGATTTTTCCACCATAGTTTGCAAACTTTCCTCCAAAGAAAGTTAAAAAAAGAAAACCTGAAAAGGTGAATGACAGAAGATATGCGCTTACTCCAGGTGCTAAAGAAGCACAAAATATTACCAAAACCACAAGTTGTGGTCATGTATTGGCATTCTGCCCTGAAACAGCAAGGCAAGGATGCCCAGGGGTGAATATATTTTTAATCAAACTATATAAGAAAACTATGAATCGGACCTACACATCATAAAAAAGTCATTTTTCTTCATGAATGACATAAAAGGTAGAGCACATAAAGAAATTTATATTTTCGCTGTCTCATCTAGTACGAGAATAACCATTCCACAGTAATTTCTTACATTAAAGCAGTTGAGTATCCATTTGGTTGCTGGAGACATGGGTATGGAAAAATGAAAATGCTGAGATATGCAGAAGCTCAAGGTCTCTCTCTCTCTCTCCCTCTCTCTGTCTCTCTCTCTCTGTCACAAACACACACACACACACACACACACACTTTCACACACGCATGCATACACATATGTGATCTTCAACATCCTCAACTTGCCCATGACGCATTGTTACTCCATTTTCTGTATCAGGTGAAGACCCAAATTGCACATCAAATTGTATCTAATCTAGAATTCTGAGAAAGATTTCCATTCCCTTCACATCAATTTATTCTGTTTCCCTATACATCTCCTAGTCAAAAGTCTAAGACACACACTCCACTTTTGAACTTGTTTCCCTACTGTTCCTGCAGGCTTAATTCAGCAAGTACTGTTTGAAACACTCAATCAAGAATAGAATACAGGCTCTGAAAATGTAGTTTCACTTTAAATTAGAAATACAGCATTAACCCAGAAAGTAAACTCAAAACCTAGACTCTTCCATGTTCATCACATTTCAGACTACAAATGAACAGATGCCATTTTCGTAAGAAACATCAATTTCTTTTTGCAAACTTTCCTCCAAAGAGAGTTTAAAAAAACCCTAGTGACTAGAATTGTTTTTATTAAATGTTACAAAGTTAAAAAATCAACTCTTGGGCCGGGCGTGGTGGCGCATGCCTGTAATCCCAGCACTCTGGAGGCTGAGGCAGGAGGATTGTTGTGAGTTCAAGACCAGCCTGAGCTACAAAGTGAGTTTAAGGCCAGCCTGAACTGCATAGTGAGACCCTCTCTCAAAAAGACAAAAAAAAAAAAAAAAGCAACTCCTCAATTATGTGCACTACAGTAATTCTCAGTTTGTAAATCATACATCAATTCTGGTGAATTTTGTGTAACAAAATATAAATAACCTTAAAAAGAAAGAGAAAAGAAAAAAAAATACCAGAAAAAGTAAACAATTTGGCTAACTTTCTTAAGAAAACATACTGTCTTTTAGAAAGTATTGATGTTTCATGAGAATTAACAACAAAGATGAATTATCTTCTTTAGGCTTCTAATTTACCAGCATTTATGTGCTCCTTAGTCCTGATAGTTGAGTGCTAGAAGCATAAATTAGAGTAAATAAGATTTTCTACTAATTTATAGGTCTTTAGAACACTGAATGAGGTTCAATTTGTAAAACAATCAAAAGTGAAGTGGCTCCAAATGAAGTTAGAAAGGTGCGCAGAAGCCTTCAGTAAAGCAGTTTGGAAACCTCCAAGTCCGGCTGAATAATTTTGATGTTTCAAAAATAGATTGAGAGGGTGACATAAGTTTAAGTGTAAAATAAATTCAGATTATTATGCTAAATTCCAACTCGTGCTCTTCTGTGACTGACAGTTCTCAGAGAATCCTCAATGCTTAGGCTTTGGCCCACCTTTAAGCTCTTTCTCAAACCTCGTTTACCGGTTCTCCTAAGCTTCTTTAACATTTCTGAGGCCCCTAGAGCCAAGAGCTCTCCTCCATACCTACAAGGAAAGACAGAGAGCACAGTTTGAATTCAGGCTGCAGCCGCTGCTTGTTGCCTCTGTCTCTTTTAGTTCCCTCTCCAGTTTCAAGGAGGACAAGAAAAGAAGCTAAAAGTTAGTAAAAATACTTCTTGACCGAGAAAATCCAAATGAATAACCTAAATGAAGTATGACACTGTTCTGTCAGGAATTGCAAAAATAAAATTAATAGGAAGCAAAACTGAAGCAAATAATTCACAGTGAGATATCTCATGGAACTAATGGACGCTTGCTTTCAAATACTCAGGATAACTCTCTATAAAATATATTTTATAAGTTCCCTAAACTTTATGTAACAGTAATTTGGTCAAATTAAAAAAAATTCTATTAAATCAAATAATAGATAAAAATGCATGTAATTTAATTAAGTTCTTAGAAATTTCATTGTTGAGTGGAAGATACCTTAAATTTGAACCCCATGTTCTTTTAAATGTACACATTTTGTTCAAGAAATCCTAACTAAGAAGAACCAAAATATAGATTGACAAAAACACAGAAGAATATAGGTCTATAATTTGCTGGATGAAGCACGAAAAATTAATGCATAAGATATAGCCAAGTAGAACATCTGAAAATTGTGAGCACTGCCTAGGAATGTTGTCATGTTCATGTCTAATATTCATGCAAATGATGTTCACAATTAAAATGGAAAAGCAGCATTTTACTGAACATTCTATATTAGGTGTGTAGAGGAAAAAATGGCAGAAATTTGAGAAACTCATTTTATCCAAATCAAAGAGCTATATTACACTAACTTTTTACATGACACATGCACATGAAAGAAGCGATGTATCTTATCTTGAAAGCCTTTAATTTATCAATTTAAACAATTTTATTTAAATCCTAAGGCCATGTCAAGTTGAGGCCTTGACTGTTAAATTTTAGCCCAACTCCAGTAATTATAGTAGAAGTTTAAATACCAGTACAAATTTAATTTTGACCTAAAGTACTTTAAGTCAAATGAAAACTAGATGATTAAAAGAAAACTAGATTTATACCAAAACAGTGGGTGAAATAAAATTGTTTGCAACATACTATGTTTAAAAGTTACATGTACAATACATTATTTTTCATGTTATAATGATGAGTGATGTTACCAGAAACAGTCTGGGTTCTTTTTTTTATGTGTCTAGTACCTTTCCAGATCTTATTCTTTCAAATTCTCCAGGAAAAGAATCTCCTGGAGAAAAATAAAATAAACAATAAAACCATAACTTTGAAATTTTTATGAATGAATAATTATGAACAAGTAGAGTAAATCACTGGCACTCACAGGTAGCGCACTTAAACACATTTAAGTACAGTAGTTTTATATAAACTCTGGTTCCACTGATCAAAGTTGGATGAACTAAAAAAAGAATTACTCTAGGTAAACTTTTCATCTCATTAAAAGGTGACACAAACTTTCGTCACAGCTTCCAAATATTCTTTGCGAGAATCCAAGTCATGTGATATCCTTTAGTGTGGCCCATGTAATTTTCCCTTCCCAAGCTAGTCAATTAAGTCAAAACTAAGTGAGCTAAATGGAATTAAGTCACCACTGAGATTTAGTGAAAAACAATACTGAATTGGTTTGCTATGGGATAGCTATTTTTATAGAGAAAATATCACATACTTGAGGTAACCTAGAAAGCACACACGAGCGTACCACAGACATTTTCAAGATAAGCATTTTTTTCAACACGTTGCCAGTGCTTCTTGGACAGCAAGTTCTTGAAACAGAACTCAACAATTTTTACTATATAAAAAAAGTACAACCCTCAAAAATAGCCCATCAACACTAAAGCAAACTTTCTGTATTTCTACAAAAATAGACGCACAGAGAGCTACAAAATTTTATTCCTGAAAGAATAAGCACTTCCATTTGCGGTTCATCTTTTCCTGACATGGATGGCTGGTTCCAAAAGAAAACTATAAAATTTAAAAATGAAACAAACGTTAAGCTATGTGCTGGTAAAGGCAAACAGTAAAAAAGAAAGTCACAGAGTTGGCAAAGGCTCAGATGAGGGGAAAACAAACAAAAATGATTTTCTTCAATGAAGAGGAGCCACTGTGCTTTCTCCAGATAAGTTTCAAAACCAAAGTCAACCGCCTACTTATCCGCTTCTTCCATGTTATTTGTGTCTCCTTGGCAGGCCGGAAAATCTTAATAGGAAACTCCCCCAGTGGGTCCTTGGGTTTAGGCTGCAACTTGACTCGCTAACACTGTTTCAGTACCATGGAGATTCCTTGCTCTTGTCATGATGCTGTAGACCTGGAGCAGTGACAACAGGGAAAAGGAAGAGCATGAGTAGACAGCACACACGGATGGGTGCCGCGCACACCAGACAAAGAAGCAGCAAAGATAGCCCGGGCGGTGGTGGCCTCAGAGCAAACAAATTTTGGAATTTTCTTTTCCTATTATTTTTTAAATTAATTAATTGATTGATTGATTGATTGATTGTATTTAGTACAGGCTCTATAGGGTCTCACCATGTAGATTGGACTCAGTGATCCTCCTATTTTCAGCCTCCTAAGAGCTGGGATTGCAGGCACATGCCACCACACCCAGTCTCAATCTCAGCCTCAGTGCACCCCAGAAACAGGGCCCACATGGCACGCTAGGAATGAAACACTGGCCACTGTGCAAGTGCTTTAGTTCTCTGACCTACCTGGCTGGCCCTAAATTTTGGAATTTTCAAAAGCCAAGCAACTTTTTTGGTGAGAAAAATTCTACACTAGAACACTGTGACTTGGCAGTAAAAATTCCTACTATGATTTCTATTTTCATGGAATTTGAAAAACAAATATAACATAATAAAATAAATAAAACTTGATTTATAACTTCAAAAGGAGTTGACAATAGAAAAAGGACATGAAAAAGAAAAGAAAAAGGTAATAACTGCTCTTTGAGACACTGAGGGAGTGCTTCAATTAATACCATCAACAATCATCACAAGAAATCTTCAGGCCAAAGGGTGAAAAAAAACTGTTGTTTTCTTAAAATGTATTCCGCAATTGGGATACTATGAATTGTGATTATTGGTTAGGCAGTTAGAAAGAGTCTAGTACTATCAGTGAAAGAGATATAGCTGACTCATAGCTAATAGTACAAATCTTTATTCTGCTTATGAATTCACCTATTTTAATCATCTCCTCCTCCAGAAAATATTTAGAATGACTCATAAAAATCCATATTACATACTAAGAAAATGAAATCAAAGTAAATTTTAAAATAGTGTTACAAAGATGTGAATAGAGATTAACTCCAATCCAGAGCTAAATTTGAGAACTTTATCAAGGAGGAAATTTAGGAAATATGACTCCAATATTAATCTCACACAGTCAATACTGGTTTCTTATTTGGGCAGTTAGTACAGTGTCTTCAGTTTACACCTACATAAGGCCATTTCCTTCTCTCTCTCTCTCTCTCTCTCTCTCTTTCTTTCCTTCTTTTTTTTTACAGCTCTATTGAAATATCATTGATCAGTAGAAGTGTGCATATTTTAAGAGTGTAATGAGATGCTTTGATACCTAGATTGTCACACCCATTACCCGTTTTAATTTCCTTATCTAAACCATAGTTTTTGAAGAGTGAAGATCTTAAATATATACAAAAGTTGTTGCCTTAAGCCAAATGCTAAAACATGAAGCTAAACCTTTTAAAGGAGAATGAATAGAAACCAGGCAGTTCTGCTACTGTATTGGTGCAAGGCTCCCAGGTTGTCTTCTTATCCTTCCACCTAAAGTATTGTAAGTTTGGTCTGGATATTAGAAATTGAATAATTAAATGAGCTATATGGTTTTAAATGTTTATTGCTGCTGAAAGAGTATCTTTTTTGTCCCACACTTGTCAGCTAATTTTACCATATCATAAACTATACCATTACAAAAACAGACAGGACTGGTTAGATCTTGCGAAACTACTGCAGGCACTACAATATACAAAGCAGCACACCTAGAGAATGAACATAGCGATCTGGAAGCATCTCCCAGACCGGCAGCGGCATTGATACCCTAAGGACAGGGTTTTCACAAATGCCACAAAAATGATCCTGCCTTTCTTTCTCAAGCGTACTGCTGCATTATCTTCTTCCTTCCTTCCTTCTTTTCTTCCTTCCTTCCTTTCTCTCTCTCTCTCTCTCTTTCTCTCTCTCTCTCTCTCTCTCTCTTTCATTTTGTTTTGTTTGGGGACCTTTTGGAGTTAGGAGAGTTTTATTAGAGATAAGAGTAGCTCTGGGTTGCCAGGAGGGGCCCTGAGTGGGTGGCCCTGGTATTATATTTAGATGCAGAATCAACTCTTTCGATTTCAAAAGAGGGAGGATAAAAGGAGAGTGGGGGAGGAAGACGGCACGAGAGGATCTGCATTGTATCAAGTCACTCTAGGTTTACTTCACTTCTTTTCAAATAAGTCTGTGGTTAGAATAATTTGCAACCTGCCATCCTCTCTGTTGGGGTTACTCTTAAAATCTAAACCACCTTTACTGACAATCTGCTGACTACATAAATATTTTTTTCATTATTAAAACGTCTCATCTTCTGCATGACTCAGTGTTTCCACATTTGGAGACTGGATCTATCCATGGATGTCAGCGCTGCAAGTCATGAATATTGCTGCAATCATCGAGTGGCTGGAGTGTCATCTTCTTAAACAGATGCAGTACCTACTTTGCTTTGCAGTGGCATGAGACTGCTTCACAATCAAGTTAGCCTTCTGCCAGAGACAGCTATTGCATAACGTAAGATAGCCCCAATGTCTCATTCAGGGTGACAAAAGTCAATCTCTCATGATAAACTCATTTTTTTTTTTGTCTATGTCTCAGCATTCCTGTACTTGTAAAACTTAAAAAATCAATTCACTGATGGCTTCAAAGGCACTGAATGTCTTCTGGGTCCTTGTGGCTTAGTTTGTTCTTGGTAGTGTGACATAAATCAAAGATAAAAGGGAAAGAAACTCCAAACTTGCTGGATACCTGGGATGAGTACGTGTTCTCTAAAATCGAAGAATGAAGGTTAGGAACAAAGGATGTTAGAGCTGAATATATTTATTAGAGGAAGGAACGCTTCTGTGCCAGAGAGGGGCAGGAGGGAACCCAAGAGAGTTGCCAAGGAACCTGCCTTCTCTAGGAGTTTTTATAGAGCAAAACCATGAGGTGCGCTGGGTCCAAGGTACAAAGCATTGGAAATCACAAGGCAAGCATGACAAAACTATGGTCAGCCAATAAGATTATAAGCATTGTTTCTCAGGTAAAATTGATTGAATTGGCATCAAATGAGGAAGCAAGTCAAGTAGCAAGGAGACATGAACAGAGATCAGGTGATTTTCCTGTAGGAGGTAGAATGACTCCTCCTGGTTTTCTCAAGATGATAAAGATATATTTAGAATATCAGTCCCAGATGCTCATCCTTAGGGAGGTATGTGGGTCTGGCCCACAGTGGAGGTGCCTGTTTCTTCCACAGCTGGAAGGATTCTCCTTTAGCACTGGCTCCTTTGAGGGCCTAGCCCCATCTGACTGCCTACAATGTTTCTATCTAACTCAGCTGCCCATGCATGACATCAAGACTTTTCTTTAATTACTAGGTGCTCAGTTCTACACATCCCAAAGTAAGCTAAAGTAGTGAACAAAGAAGAAGCAACTACAAACCAAAGATCTTGCTAATGCACTGCAATGGAAAGGTGGGGCTACAACCTCTCTTATCAAGGTAAGTTAAGGATACATGAAAATAGTCACACAGTGCATTTAGTTTTCCCAGCAAGGATGGAAGGGGACAAAGCTGTCAAGCCACAATCCTTAAATGAGCTCCATACACATTATTCCTGCAAATTTATTTTCCAACACAGAATCCACAATACTGCAAAAGTTGTTCCCACTTAGGCTTTAAATTTTTACCTTCTCACTTTTCTACCTCAAACTCATAGTACTGAGACTTTTCCACTAGTCATCTAAAATCAGCTATGTTTAGTTTCTTTGTATTAGTAATTCTGACAGGCAGGGGGAGATAGCGCAGTGGTATAAGGGCCAGCCCACCTGGCAAGCATGAGGTCACAACTTCGATCCCTGGTACAACGAATAAAAAAAGTAAAATTAAATGACGAGTGTATTAGTAATTCTATTCCAGTTTTATTATTTAGTCTAGGATTTTTCTACAGAAAGAAAAAATCGTAGAAACGACTGTAATATTTTCTTTTTTAATTTGGCCCGAATGTGCGAGACATTTTGCTAGGTACTTTATATGAAATCTCCATTTATTGCTCCTAAATATTTATAAAAAAAATAACTAAATAGTGAGAGCTGTACAGTTAAGAGAAATGATGCCACTTCTAAAGAGGAGAGGAGGTGTGATATCTGAGTTAGGAGTCAACCACAACAAACCCACTCAGTTTCGTGGGCCATGTGGGCAACAGCTGTGGTACTGGCCCATTGGGACACAATTCCTCTGTCCAAGCCAATTCAAGGAAAACATAACAGATATTTTCATATTCTTTCTGTTGTACGCAGCTGAGTTAGAAAAATTCTAGGCAGTCAGACAGGGCCAGGTCCTCAAGGAGACAAGATGGCAGACAAGGTGACAACTTGGAAGAGACAGACACTTCCTATGGGCCACACCTCAAAATCAAGACAAAGGAGGAAACACAGCTACATACTTCCCCAGAATGGGCATCAGAGACTGATATTCTAGATAGGTATCCATTACTTTGAAAGAGCCTAAATGAGTCACTAGCCCAACCCCCAACCCCTGTTCCATATTCATGCCCGCTTGCTACGTGACTCGCTTCTCTATTTGTTCCTGAACTTAATCAATTGTACCTGAGCAATGGTGCTTGTAATCCCATTGGTTAAGCATGGTTTTATCCCACCTCTTCTCCACCTAAGCGAGTTCCCATGTCTTTACCACCTTAGACCCACCTCTATAAAAGTCCTTGGAAGAGACAGCTTCTGGGGGAACTACCCAGTCTGGCCCCCCTTCTGTCCCTCTCTCAGACAGCTTTCTTTCCCTTAATAAATCTATTCTGCTCATAACCTCCATTTGTTCCTAAAATTCATTCTTCAGTTTTAGAGAACACGAACTCGTATAGGTCAGGTCCAGAGATCGTTTTTCCTTATGTCATTTGGAGGTTCAGCTTATCATTTGGAGGTCACCCACTCGAGATCAGTTTTTCTCCCTGTATCACTTTTACATAATTCAGAAACATAGAACTGATATCACAATTAACAAAATAATTTTATGGTAATTTCTTATCTACTATACACACCTGACATTTTTTTCTAAAATACAATAAATGACTCACAGATGTTTGTTTCACTTCAGGTGAAGACCAGCTAAAAGAATGTCAGTATGAAAGAATGTCATATTAACTCACATTTTTCACATGTGTCTTTACTGTAACCAGTGCACCGGAATTCCCCCATATGCACTTTTAAAAGAGAGACTGGTCATTTGATTGATGGGTATTTATCAGAAATGGATCAGGGAACAAAGTCATGAAAATGTTGGTTTCAGAGTTGGAGTTTCATATTCATTTAGGTGAAAGGTCTGAGAGAAACACTGAGAACTCATAGACATATTTCTTCCCCTCAGTTCCATCTTCCTGCCACCTGATGGTGAATAGGAAAAAAAAATCCAGACTCAGTAAAAGAACAGAGTTAATAATTAGGGACAAGAAAAATCTTGGTGAAGGAATGATTTCTTTTCAAAACTAGAAGAGGCTAACAGTATTAATCTGAGAGGCTGCTAAAACAAAATGCCATAAACTCGCTTAGAAACACCAGAAATTTGCCATCCCAAAGTGGGAGGCTGCGAGCTCTTACTGTCAAGCGGCCAGAGGATTCAGTGGCTAGGGAGGAATAGCCTTCTGTTGCAAAGAAGGAGAATAAATATCCCCATAAACTGGAAGAAATCTGGGGTTCTCTCAAGCCCCTGTGTAGATAATGACGGTAGACCCTTTTCTGTGGGCTCTGTCCTGTGAAATGACCATCTGTGAAGGACTCTACTCCCTAATACCCTCACCTTAGGAGGGAGGCTTCCGACCTAAGCACTGTGGTGGGAATACATACTTCCAGGTCATAGCCTTGATTGTACATAACAGTCATCATTACTGGAAATCATCTTCCTACTCACAAGAAAGACATACTCAGTTAAGATTTTAGGAGGCAGCAATTACATCAGTTCTCTTTTTCTAAAAGGCTGTGGAAATAAGGAAATACAATAGTAACAGGGTGCATCTAGGCTAAAGACCTAGAGATATTCTCCCTCCCTAGATTTGCCCAACTGTTAGGTGTTTTGTGAAGACTTGGCTCTGAGAGAATTCTGGTGGGTATGCCAGCATGTGCCATAGCTGCCTCTAGGCCCCCACGACAGAAGCATTACCTTAGTATATCTTCTAGGGATTGCAAACGTTAGGAAGTTGGACTGAGACCATGTTTGAATGAGCAACACTACAGAGAGAATGCAGAGAGAAGCAGATGTGGGAGGGAGGCCCACATGAAATCAGGAGCAGAAATGACCTGACAGCACTAGGAAACATCAGCTATTCATTGTCAAGTTTTCTGATGTGAATGGCATTTTGGAAAGATAAGGGCAATGCCAAGTAGAGTGCAAGGGAGGACTTGAAGTTTCAATATTAAAAAGGATTTATTTCAGATGGCCAACAGTAGGGATGCAATTGAATTGATAATTTATTATTATTTAGAAACAGTAACTAATACGTTAGGTGACAAAAAGTTACATTCAGCATAGCTAAGTTTTAGAGACTATTTGATGGCTACAGTCACATTCCATACTCAAAAAATGCATCCTAATTCTAAGGAACTGTAGTCATTTGACAAACACCATTGACCATGGATCTTTAAGTTGAATATGCTTTCAATTATTTTTATTGCTGGAGATAAAAGAAGTAACCACAAAATGGGAAACATACTGTTGATAAAAAAGAGAAAAGAAATAGGAATGTAAAATCTGGAAGTGTGGGCAGAATATTTTATGACCTGAAAGTTTAAATAAATAAACTTTTCATTTAATAGATTTCAATCTCTAAAAATCATTTAGGTAAGAATGTTTTCGATTAGAATGATAAGCTGTTAACTTATTTCTTATCAAAAAATTAATACTGTGTTTCCCCCAAGCTTTAATAAAGTCATACCAACTAAAAGTAAATATAAACTACTCTGTGTTAGATACTGCATCAAAATATTCAACTTGACAAACTGACAGCTCATATTAACAAAGAGACAAATGATCACAAAGACTGGTAGGAGACAGTTATACTATTTTCTATTACTTTATAAAATTATCATTATAAATCATCGTACAACTTTATTTGCTTATCTGAGCATGAGGCAGCTGGTTTAAATACAAGTTAGCAATTTCTAAATAACATCAATGTGAGCATCGTGTATTACTATTACTAATGTAGGGGTAAAATATACAAGCAAGAATTATCTCTTTGGAGAAGTGAGATTTCATTCTAGTTCTTTTGTTTGTTTGTTTGTGCAGGGTCTCTCTATGCAGCAAACTCTTAGCGATTCTCCTGTTTTCAGCCTCCATAGTGCTGGGATACAGGTGTGAGCCACCACACCCAGACTCCAGCAGGGCTCAGCACCCCTGGCAAAGGGGCTGGTATGGCATGTCATGCCAGGGATCGAGCAAAATTTCATTTTAAGTGAACGTCAAACTAGGTGATATATAATTGTCATAGAGATCTTTTATCATTTTTTAGCACATCTTTTGTTGAAGCTCAAAACAACATAGAATCTCATGCAAAAATCAACAGTCTTGGTCAGGCCAAATAGCTCAGCAGATTAAGACACCTGCTTAGGCAGACGCAGTGGCTGGGGTTCAATCCCTTGGCATACCATGCTGGCCGCATCCCCGGGGAGTGTTGAGACAGTGACTGAGCCTGGGTGTGGTCATGCACACCTGTAATTCCAGCTCTTAGGAGGCTAAACACAGCCAGATAACTATGAGTCCAATCTATATAGTGAGACTCTGTAGACCCTTACTAAAATAAAACAAACAAACAAACAAAAATCAACAGTCTTTAGCAAACAAAAATTCCACATAATGGCCTTAGTCATCAGATGACTTGCTTTTGAGATCCAAGTCCGTACACCATTATTTATACTGTCCTGTGCCTTATTTCACCAACAATATTAGTTTGGAAAACTGTCACTATTATTTTGGAAAATTATTTCATTTCAATATGCACAGCTTGACCCTGTCTTTCTGGACGGCTTCACAATATTTATTCTGTAGTATTCCATTGCCTAGTTTCTATAAATGTGAATAATTTGCACACACACATATATACATGTGTGACTATTTTAATAATTATAGGTAAGTCTTGGGAAATATGTTTGCATAATTTATAGATTTAGATTATTTGATTGTTTCTGTTTGTATTTCTCTTACAACTGGTGAAGAGAGGCACTGTGAGATTGTCATTCCTTCCTCTGTATTTTAAGTTTGGCCAATTCTTATGCATTTTAAAAAGTATTCCCCCATCAATTTGTGTTTCTAGGAATACTAGCAATGCTGATATTTTTATATATTAAAAATATTTGCTTGACAATTTTTCTTCATACCAAACATATAAGTGATGGGCAATTCTTTTTTAAATCCTCATAAATAAGGTGTATTCTTAAACTAGGTCAAAGATTACATTTATTCATTATTACCTATAAATTATAATTATTCTTATAATTTCAACTCTCACACACTAAAATAACAAGAAAAGACCTAGTTATGGCAGCCTAATACCTTGTTAGTAGAAGACTTTTCCACCTAGAGAGGTATTTTCCTGTGGCACATCTAAAATGCACTTAAAATCTCCACATGATAGTAGTGCTGGAAAAATGGGCTGGAAACAGCCAGCAGTTGTCAAAATGTAATGAAGCTCATATTGAAAAGAGCAGAAATGCAAAACCTGATTAATCTGGTGTCATGAGCAAACTGATTTCTTATGTTGTAAGAAGCACAGCACCTTCACAGCTGAAGGAAACACTGCAGTTGACCAGCCACACATCAGGCAGTGTTTCCCACTACCCTTGTTTCACTAGGCCCAGACAGAAGCCATGTAGGTGTATCAGCTTCTCAGGACCTTTCCCCCTTCAAAACCACAAACTGTTCTCTGGATCTCTGGCCTTAGCCTTTAGCAGCATTCACTTCTTCCTGGTGTATATGAAAATGTGCAACTGACATAAATTGGCAAACCCTTAAAGCATCTTGCTGTCATTCTAACACAACTGTTAATAAGACTGTTGTTGACACAAAAAATCACAGAATCAAGTAGTTTTTTGATCAGAGCAGCAATTTATCAAAATCAAAATTTGAATAAATTTCCACATGATTGCAGCCTCTTGAGTATGGCAAGGTACAGTGCGGAATTCTGACACTGCTTATCAATTGATGATCTTGATCTCTAGAGCAGATTGAAAGAAACTTTGAAGACAGTGTGAAAGAGTAAAGGAAAAAGGCAGTGGGCAAGAGTGAAATGGAATTCACCCTGTAATTTCTTCAGCAGACATTCCCCAGGACAGAGGAGCAAGACAAAAAAAAAAAAAAAAAAAAAATTGGATCACTTATTGTAACTGAAACCACAAGTTATAATACTCTCAAGAGGATTTAACTATCCAGACATCTGTTGAATAACAAATTCAGCCAAACACGCATCTCTAAAGAGGTTTCTAGGTTATCCAGTGACGGCTTTACAATTCAGAAAACAGATAATCCAACCAGAGGAATAGCTAGTGGAGGACCGTTATTTATGCACAGGAACATAATTAGGACATAATCAGGGAAATAACATTCACAAGAAATGTGGCACCTGGTTGTATGAATCATGTAAGGAATCTAAAATTTTAAAAATCTACTTCAGAGAAATGGGAATACAGTTCTCAACTAAAGCAAAATGCATTACAAAATATTCAGTAAGAATGAGATACACTGCACCTCGGTCAAATCTTGCATTGACAATGGGAACTTTTCTTTCACTTTTGCATGACATGAACACTAGTTTGCTCTCTTGATATTTTCCAGAAGACTTCATCAATCCCAACAAACTTAAACAGAGCTTCAAAGATGCTAAGTATCACCTGATACAGTGCAAGAAAAGCCTGCCTGAAAATAAGCATTGGAACGCATGCCTGTGGTCACAAAATGATGATGTTAAATCTCTAGTATATTGGGCTAAATCCAAAAGAAAGCCAGCATAGTTTGCCTCACATCAATTCTTTGCAAGATGTTTTTTGTGTTTTGTTTTTTCCAGTCATTTTCCAGTGAGGAATTCAGAACACACTGGCCACAGACAACTGTTTGTGAAACCTTATACTGTTGATAAAGAGCACAATAAATGAAAAGTTAGGCAAGTTGAAAATGGAATAAAGCATATCTTTAAGTTCCTCTGGTCATACTGAATGCTTATGTATAATCCTTGTAGCTTATTTCAAAGTTGATGTAAAGCTGTCTGTAAACATATTTTTGCAATAGATCTCCCTATTCAAGCTTTTTGTAAATGTTGGCCTACATGACACACAAGACAGAGCAGAGCATTTCTGAAGACTATTGTATGATAGAGTTCCTAAATCCTGAAATATGCTGAGTGTGGGACTCCATTAAGGGTCACCCCATGACTACCTGAGATTTTCTACAGCTTTCTTTCCTATAAAACCATCAATTTTTTTCTTATCAAATTGAGCTATAATTTGAAAAAATATGCAACTTCCAACCACAGTTGGTGGATGACAATAGCTAGAACAGTCAAGAAGTCTCTAAACATAAATTACAAGAAAGAAATGCCCATTATCCTGTTTGATCCATACACCATGTACACATGTAATGAAATATCACAATATACTGCCCAAATATGCATGAAAATGTCACAAAAAAGCTTTTGAAAACAAAAATAGTCAAAAGTTGATGGCACCATCTAATCTTGCTTGTAGTTTTTGAGAAAACACTGAAGAAAGCATGAAATGCTGTACAATTTTAAAACAATTTATGCAGTAATGAGTTCTGGGTCCCATTTATCAAATTGGAATAGAAAACAGAACAAAGAGCTAACATTTCACAAAGTTTTAGAGTTCTTTTGAGTCTAATTCAAAATTTAACTTCCTTCATATATATATATATATATATATATATATATATATATATATATATATATATATATATATATAATGTCCTTTTGATTTATATTTTACAAAGTTTACATTTATTTATGTATTCTTGGTACACAGGAAGTGTAAGACAGAAAATGTTTTTTTAAAACACTCACATTCCATATAACAGTGCTACAGAAAGAAAATACACTAAATATTCTTGAAAATATACACACTAATTATCCCTCAAAATGTTATCACATGTGTACATGTATACATAGTTTTTCATTCATTATTCTACCTCTGCCATTGTCCACCTGCCCAGTATAAAAGTACATAATTTTAATTAAACAGCCAATACAGGTAAATGCCGCTAGACAAAATATCCCACTCTATTTCCAAGAATTAAATACAAATTAAGTTACACATAGTGAAAATGTAAGCGAGGCAGTCAGTGCTTGCTTATATATTATTTGTGGTGCTTAGCTGTCTACTGTGGCATTTCCTGTGTAAAATGCAATATTTCATTAAGGATCATGAAAATTTTTGCTTTGCATCACGTCTCTCCACCTGGCAAGCAACTGCACGTGCTGGGTCATTGGGTTCTCTTAGCTGGAGAGGTCTAGCAGTATTATTTTTCCATTTTTATCTCTAAAAGTCTTACCTCCATTTCATTCCTAGTAGAGAAGGAACCAAGAGGTGACAGGAAGTGATCACTGTAATTCAGCTAATAAGTGGTGGTAAGGCTCCTAGAATCTCCTTTTAGATCTCAGCTTTTCTCTCTACATCTCTGAAAACACTTTTCTACATCTCTGCAAAGATGAAAATTTCCTACATTGACCACTATTTTGATGATTCCTAAGCGACCGGAGCAAACAGTTAATGATAAAATTAGTCTTTTTTCTCCTTTCCTTGTTCATCTCTATTTTGGGGATGTGGATCAATCAGTATTAAGAGTGCTTGCTCAGCATGCATGCAACTCTGGGCTTGGTTCTCAGCATGACAAAGAATAACAATAAATTATTCCTTTTACTCTGTTTCTACATATACATATATATTATTAATGTAATATATATTACATAATATATAAAATGTGATACATTGCATATTATATATTAGATTATATATTATACGTATTATTTATGTAATATATTACGTGATATATATATATATGTTCTAAACTTCTCCTCCTCAAACTCTTATCAATGATCCCAATACCTGCAGCTCCAAGAGCAAGCATGATTTGACAAGCTAGTATTACATACACATGCACACAGCACAAGAATACACACAGAATTCTTTGTTGTCATCATTGTTTTGAGGAGGTACACATGTTTTCTGGCACCTTTTTCTAGTCAGCTGCACCACATGAAGCATTATTCATTCATCAATCCCCTTGATCACAGTCTCTCAATTTATTTTCCTTTTTGCTAGCATCGTTCAAGCACCGTCTGTACACATCCTCCATGCTGCCATGTGCATTTACATGAGGACTTAGAGACATCACGACACTGGGTCAAAACTTATAAGTATTTTAATGCTAGCTCATTTTCTAGGCTACTTTTCTAAAAGACTGAAAACCTTTAATTTCCTAACGGCAATGTACGTAATAAACAGCAATTTCTGTTAATCAAGTTGTCCTTTAGCAGGATTCAGATTTACACACAGATGAGCACTTGAATCATTGAGTAAAGATACCCTAAAATATGCATGATTACTCCAGAGACTCCTGATCTTGTTCTACCAAGCAGGAGAAGGACTAGTGAGGCAAAACCCCGAGCTTTGGGTATCACGACCTTTGATCACCCTTCTTCGGAGGAAGGCCCAGGGGAGGATGAGAGCGGAATGTCTGCGTGCTCTGGGAGGGCAGGGGAATTTCATTAAGGTCCTGCAGAATGCAGCCCTGGATACTTGGAGCTGACAGCGGCGCTCTGGAATGCATTGCTCTGACTGATTCACCACCAGTTACTTTTCATGCCGATCTCAGGACCTGGCTGGAATCTGCTGGCACCAGCAGTCATCTTCAAGATGGCTTCTATTACCCTTCTGGTCACGAAATTGTCATTCTGGATATGTGCCCCATGGAACCAGCAGCGTTCAAGAGTGCATAAATATTTGAACATGTATTTGATAGTTATTACACTCAGTGGAAAATTAAGTTTATGACATACACCAAAGGGAAGGAAAAAGGTTTTTTAGGATGTGGGAAGCAATTGGTCGCTGATGACTAGAATCTTTTTTGTTACCAAATCATAATAAACTGAATAAAAAAAAAAAATCCAAATAAAACAGCCCTTCAGTACCTAAGCTTTCGGGCTAGCATTTTTTTTTTTTTTTTTTTTTTTTGTCTGCAACTGTTTCCTCGTCACTTTCTAATTAATTACCTTGCATGCCTGTAATCCCAGCACTAGGGAGGCTGAGGCAGGAGGATTGTTGTGAGTTCGAGACCAGCCTGAGCTACAAAGTGAGCTTAAGGCCAGCCTGAACTGCACAGTGAGACCCTGTCTCAAAAAAGACAAAAAAAAAAAAAATTAATTACCTTAATTGAAAAAAAACCTTAATGTAGGGATGCATAATTCTGTAAATCTTTATTGAGTATCATTACTGTCACTGAAAAGAACATATGTTTCTAGAGTTGTTATCTGTCTAGAAATATCATTTAATCTTTCCGTTGAGATCAAATTTTTAGAAATCAGTTCCTATGCCTTTCATACCTTTAATACTTTCAAATAAAACTTCCTAGTCATTTATAGAGATTACTAATACTGTCAAAAAAGGCTTCAGAGAATACTGTAATTTTCACAATTCAAATGGTTAATCTGTGCTTCAAGGAAAGAGATGAAGTAGAAAGAGGGAACATACTTTTAATGAAATATCTATAATATTTGCAAGTTTGATACCATCTCTTTTTGAACATGAAAAATTTCACAATTCCTTGACATTTTAATACTAATAATAGCATTCTGTTAGTTATGACTGTGACTCCCTGACAGTTTCTCTGTGAATCTAAAAATGAATCATTACGTTATCAATAAATACTTCAGCATTCTGGCATGGTTGCTCATTCTGGGTTTTCTTTAGTACTTTTTGTAAATGTGGACACCATGCAACAAATTATTTTTAAAAAGTTATTGGAATTAAAACTCCATAATTTTAATCCCCAAATTACCATTATAAAACTTAGAAATTAACAATATGTTTAAGAAGTTATTAAAAGCATTTGACAAAGTTATTCTATGAACTTAAACACATCCACAAGCTTTTTTCCTCAGGTATTATTACCCAGAAGCATGGATGGAAAATTCATGGGACACACGGAAAAAGTCAATGGCAACTTGCTGTTTATTTTGCTTTTAGAGAGATAAATGGCCATCTGCTGCCATAGGACATTAGATATTTTAGTTCTGCCTTTTAAATTATTGTATTTAATAAAACAAAGATATTGAGATTTCTAACGAAGAATTTTGTTATAAAGCAACTTTATTGTATTGACCACCAAGATCTTTTCTAATGAAGTAGTTTTGCCTACTTGAAAGTGAACACTACATAGCAATTTCTTTCTTTTTTGGGTGGCAGGTGCTGATAATGATATAGATGGCTACACACGTGCTAACTACACACACCCTTACTGGTCTACACTCCCAAATCCACTCTGTATTAATGTTGACAATTATGATTGCACCCTAAGCTCTACTATAATATAAATTTCATTATTTGTCAGTACGGTTTCTCTGACAGGACATTCAGATTACAAAATGCACACAAAACCACAATTTTGCTTTTAAACTTTTTTACTGAGTAAAAAATTCAGTAAATGGCCTGCTTCTCTTTTCTTTATTGTATCAGTCATAAAATGCCCATGATGACAAATGAAAATGCTTGGCTTCTTCTAATGTCTCCAGTTGTACACTGGGCTCCCTACATTTAATATTAACACAGAGATGCATAAAGGACTTTTCCCAAGATTTTTACCAGACTGCAACGTTAGTCCCACGGACATTAAAGCCTCTTGAGAAATGTGCCAGTTTATGCTGATAAGGTACAAGAAACATAGCTTTCTGTACTTAATGGAAAATTTTACAACCTGTACTTCAAAGGTAATATATAGATCTAGGAGAGAAGGAAGTACGGTTTTTTGTTTGTTTGTTTTCTTTCTGTCTGACAAAACCAGTGCCCTGTGAAATCCTGATCTGATTGATATCTAAGAACACCTTTTTTGGTGAAAGACATCCCCGATGTTCCCTGTCCACTTGTCACTCTGGTTTGGACAGCGTCATCATCGTCCCTAAAACTACTCTTAGGTATTTATCCAAATGTATGGTTAATAATCTCTGTCTGTATTCTTTTTCAACTACAGATATCGTGAACCTGTGATATAGTAGTGTTAGTTTGCTTTCAAGTTTTAATTTTAGATTACCTAATTTGTATCTTAGCAAAAGAGTAAATATGGGGCTGGGGAGATACCTTGGCAGTCTAAGCCTCTGCCTGGCCAGCACAAACACCCTGAGTTCAATCTCTGGTACTTCCTGTTGTGCCGGCCTGGGAACCCCAGGCATATCCTGTCACCCCAAAAGTAGGCATGGTGGCACATGCCTGTAATACCAGCTCTGGGGATGCTGAGACAGAACCATCACTATGAGTCCAAGCTGTATAGCAAGACCCTGCACCAAATGAATGAATAACTATTTTAATGTTTTTTAAAGAGTAAGACTGAGCATGGTGGCACACGTCTATAAACTCAGCTCTTGGGAGGCTGTAAACTGACAGATCACTATGAGTACAATCTAGTAGAGAGACCCTGAACGCCCTGTGGACCCTGCCCTAAAATACAAAAGAAAAGTAAATAGACCTCAGCTTTTTTCTATTTATATATTTTATACTGCACCAGTTTGACATTCCTGAAAGAAAAAAAAATCATAATAATTGTAGATAAAATAACATGAGGTCTCCTAACAAAAATAAATCTGTGATCTACAGCTGAATACAACCGCAAGCCATGAGCATCTTGTGTTTATAAAGAAGACAAATCACAGAGCAACTCTTTTCACTTTTGTTAAAATACAATGACTGATGTGCAAATCAAAAATAAAGCCAACTTTGTCAGTAAAAAGGACCAAATAATGAATCTTTACTTGAAAAATTAATGCAAACTGGGAAGTTTCAAAATTGTTTTCTTATATAGGCAAATGATAAACAATAAAAAAATAAGAATGGCAGCATTTCTTTCAAATGAAATGCTATTAAAAGGTGATCAGAATGATAGAATTTATGTTCATGTCTGATAATGCATGACCCACAATTTCAAATGCTTCCACATTTCAATCTCCTGACACAAGAGGGCCAGCTCAATATGTCCTGCTTTTCTCATCTTGACATTGTAAATATTATTTTCAGCCCCATCTGCCCTTGTTAATCCAGAAGTCTTTACAATCAGTTAAATTTACGGTAAAAGTCACTCATAAAAGTTGAAACTATGGCTTTATGTTGAAAAAAAATAATATAAATGATCCTGAAAACATTCCATTCAAAGTTTAAGAAGTGTAAGAACAAAATGCACCCATAAACCAGAGTGGGAAAATCTCCCAGTAGTCACACTTTAACCTGTTTACTTAAGGGTAAATGTATAAAAATGTCTCAGTGATATAGGGAGCTGCAATGCTTAAGAAAGACACATAACAGGCAACAGCAGCACGGCAGACCATTCCTTCTGGTTGACACCAGGTGCTGGTATTAATGATCCCATGAAATTCACAAGATCCAGTTTGGACATTGTTACAAGAAGGGAAACAGACATAACCTGAGATCTGCGGTAAGAAGTTCTTATGCTGCTCTTTCCAAGGTGTCTGAATTTAAGACCTGCTCAACAGAAGAGGGGCAAGGGAATGTAAAGCAGGTAGGACGGATTAGTACTGCCAGAACAGGGATGGGGGGTACGGCTCTCCAAGGGCACACTGCAGAAGCCCAAACAGTGAGGATCCTGAGGAATGGCCATCTTCACTGTACTCTTTATGATGTACTATTATATTGTTATTATTATTATTATTATTATTATTATTATTATTTTGTGTGTATGTGTGTGGTACCAGGGATCGAACTTGGGACCTTGCACTTGCCAGGCGGGCACCTATGCTGCTGAGCTATCTCCCTGACTCATGATGTATTAGACTCGATTTTAGTGGTTTAGATATGTAAATTAATCACAGGTACAGTCAGTACTATTTTGGAAAAACACATTACAGAAATACAAAAATGTATATTAATGGAAATCTCAATCGCACAGTGTTCCCACAAGATAGATACTCAAGAGAATTGCTCACATAGCAGCTTGCACATGGTTGTTAAGAGCACTGTTGTTCATATATCCAAGCTTCAGAAAAAATCCAAATGTCCAACGAGCAAATGGGCAAGAGAAACACTGTCTAGCCACACAGTGGAATGAAGCCCACACTCCTAAAAACGGGCATGAAATTCTGGTTTATTCTATAGTCTTGATGAAACATGAAAACATTATGTTAACTAAAATGAGGCACAAAAGCCTCATATTACATGAGTTTATTTACCATACAAAAAGAAAATCCAGAAAGAAAACAAACCAGATTAGTAGTTGCCAGGGCAGGAGAGTGGCAATCGCAGAGATAAGATGCGACTCCTATACACACAGGAGTTCTTATCTAATAGACAGAATGGTCTAGAACACTGAGAATACTTTTCCAATGATGTAAATGTATTAAAAACCAGCAAATTGCATGCACTAAAATAGTGAAGTGCATATTATTGTGAAGTGTATCTAAATAATGTTTTTAAAGTGAAACAAGGTAAGAATCTGTCCACCTTTGCTCTCATAGCTAGAATTTACCAACTTCCTCTGAAGTTGTAGACAATTTATAAATTTTTCTTTGCAGGTAATACCTGAAATAATGCCACAGGAAATCTTTTACAGATACTGAAATTAAAGGACCAAGAGGGCTAAGTATTTGGTAAAAGACTATTTGTAACAGACAGAGCTGAGCTTGTAAAATCAGGCAGTCTGTCTTCCAGGCTTAATTACCAAAAGTAACCACAGTTAACAGCTGGAACTGTATACACTCCCAAATAATTTTCATCAGAAGGAAGAGATGCAAGGTCATTTAGCTACTTACTATGGTTGTTTCTGCATTTGAAAAGCAAGACAGTAGTGGCATAGGCAGTATGCCATAAAAAAGCTTTATGTGATCCTTTACAGAAAAGAAAGCTAATGCTATAAAACTACCTTTTATCAGTAAGCATCCTGTTGAATCTCACAGGTTTCCTAGATCTCCTTAATATCTTTACATTGCTACAAGTGAAACAAGTGAAAAGCAGCCTCTGTGGATTCTAATGTCACATTAACTATCACTCTTCTCACCTACTTTATCTTTTCAAGATTGAGTCCTTAATAGGAAAACTTCTCAATCACAAGAATGTGGAAGAGTGGAAGAGGAACACATTTGCTGTCACCCTACAGGAAGTACTGTGGTTAGCCTCTTCGTTTAGTGATTGAGGTATTTATTCTCTTCTTCCTTGTGAGCTGATGACTCTCTCTCAGTATTTTCTCCTTGGGACTTAGCCAGCACCATGTTGCCCTACCTAGGAAAGCAGCTTTAACTGCATTGCAAGCTGAATGGACATAGAAGGGCGATGCTCAGCACTAGAAATCTCAGTGGAAGAGAGTTGGCCAAGGAAAGAGTGTTCCACTGAGATCAGCGAAGTCCAACTTGAGACTGAGCATTTGCTCCTCTGGAGACTCCCCTGTTGTGAAAGCAGCACTCAGAGTAAAGGCCTTGTACAGTACAGAAAGACGAAGGAAGGAAAAAAGCCTGCACAGTTGTAAACAGAAAATTCTAACACCACAAAGTGTAACAGGGAAAGAAACTGGGGGTTGAAGGTGGAGGTGGGTGACAATGGCACAAAGGCGCAGAGGAAGTAATCTCTGACTTGATTTGTTATTATTGCTGTTGTTCTTTCCTGCAGTGTGACGCCCATGGCCTCAGAACCATTAATACCATTAACATTATTCATCCTGTCCAAAAAACTCAAATATTTCATACCATGACCTTCAGAACTAGTGAATTGCAGAGCATAAAATGAATGCTTTTGCATATATGGTTTCCTTACCATATTTTGCTAAACCTGTTGGATATAAATTTTATCATTTACATAATTCTATGAGAGACAAGATCTGCACTAATGGTAGTTGGACAGGATATTATGTCGGCTTTTAGTACTATGGTCATCCACTAGGTAAATAATTATTGAATTTTTGATATAATTCAGCTATAAAAAAAGATAAGTAAGCAACTACACTCTTAATTCACTGATCAGAGATATCTGCTAAAATAATATCTGTAAATATAATATCATGTATGTACCTTGTACAATACCAAAATGTTATGAAAACAGTTTGCAATGTATTAATTCATCGAATCTGTATGGTTAAGGTGTCTTGAAACTGTCTGA
The DNA here is from genome assembly GCA_004027165.1 of Ctenomys sociabilis. Taxonomy (NCBI): domain Eukaryota; kingdom Metazoa; phylum Chordata; class Mammalia; order Rodentia; family Ctenomyidae; genus Ctenomys; species Ctenomys sociabilis. The sequence goes on from PVKA01009029.1 coordinate 35,932, forward strand.
TTGACATTTGTATTTTAATAAAATAAAAATAAATAAAAAAGATGAAAGGGGAAGAAAGGAGGTAAAGGAAACATAAGGGATAGAAAGGAAAAGGAGAAAATCAAACAAAACCTATTTCTTTAAAATTAGTTTTATAATTATTTGTAAGAAAAAACAAAAAACGATTAGATGCTACACTACAGTCCACATTCCAGTCAGCTTAGTAAGTCATAAATAAGATTTAACCACAAAGAAAAAGGGGACAATTATTAAAGCATACTTCTAAATTCGGCTGGACACTGCACACAGTACAGACACCCAGAAGATTTAGAGAATACATGAATCTTTAAAATATATATGGTATCAGAGATTCCACTTCAAAAGAACAGAGTATTGGCCCAAGAAATGGGAACAAAGTTCTGAGACCTTCTGTCTGCACTTCATGAGCTAGTCATACCAGTTTCTTTAGGAATGCAAGAATTATTGCAAAATGGTCAGGTTCTATAAACATATTACCCAAGCTTAACTTTACATCTAAGACAAAAACAATCGAAAAGAATTTCCAAAAATATTCCATCCTTTCACATTTTTCTTATGTTCTTTTTTGTGAAAAGCAGAAGTCTTCGCACTCACCTGCATCGAATCCCACACTGGGCACTAGGTCCACTGTTCCATGAAAAGCTCCAGCCCACGCTGAGGTAGCAGTGGTGACTGCAGACGGATCTGTCTTCGCGATCTCACACTGAGGAGCAGGAATCCTGGCCGCACGCACAGAGGGCATCAGCAAAGTCCCGTAGGACGAATCCAAGGCAGAGCCAGCAGCAGGGTGGTGGTGGTGCCGGTGGTGGTGATGGTGGTGCCGGTGATGCATGTGGGTGTGGGGGTGGTGGTGCCTCATGTATACATCGTGCATGTGGCTGTAGGGTGGGCTCACCTGAGATGCCAAAGGGTAATGCCAGGACTCAGACACGGGAGGGGGCGGTGGTGGGCCAGTCTGATGTAGGCTGTGGCCTGACCAGGGGCTAGGGTCTGCTGCAGTAAAGGTGCCATGGGGCGCAGGGACTTGGAAGTCAGGATGCACTCCCCCCAAACAAGGTGCAGGTGGGGGCTGGTAGGAGCTGGTCCAAAAGGAAGTTGGGAAATTACTCCTCTGGCTTGTGAGAGCTGAGCTGTCTGAGGAGACAGAAAACACATTATTTTCATAAGATTCTGTGCTAGGGTAGACCTGTCCAATCCTGTTTTACAAGCAAGTGAATTAATATGCACACTTTCTCCAGTCAGGGGTGGGTGATAGCACTCTAGCCTCTGGGCCACCCCCGCCACTTTGTTTAGCTTTTGTCAGTCTGTTAGAGTTGGCAGTTTGGAGAATGCAAGTTCCATTCCCTTTCGGGAGCTTTGCTGACAAAGGTCTTAGCACAAATCACAAGCACAAACACTTCTCTCATAAAGAAAATTTATGCCATCAACGAGGTAGATATAGACTAGAAACGATCACTGTACCAGTCTTTGAGTTCATAGCACAATTCTTCTTCAAACCAAAACATTGCAATGCTGAGTAGTAAAGGGAAACAGGATCTCCCTTCCCTCTGCCCACCAGCCTCTCTTCCCCAGACAAATCTGGAAATCTCTATGCTGATAATAGTAATTACTTCCTAATGAGAGTAACCAAATGGATTTAGTCCCATGCTCACTGGAGACATCTCATGAATGATTTATAAGGGCCTCACTCCAGCCCTAGGAAACCCAGCGGAACTTTGGCTCCCAAACTTGATTCTTCCTGTGATTCCAGTTCCAGACAGATGGACGAGAGCTCAATCAAACTCAGTACTTAAATTCAGTGTTGACCTTCTGGGCAAAGTTGATTCAGTTCTCGTCCAGTTAAGTTTATGACAAGAATCATTAATGGAGATACTAAGGACACCCATTGTAAAAATTAGGAAATACAGAAAAATAAGAAGCCTAAGACTTAGATTGCCAAGACTGGACGCTGAAGTCAGGTGGGTCGTCAGCATGGTCAACGCCAGCACATTTATGAGATGGCATAATTATGCCTAAAGCCAAAATATCTGTATGTTGTTAAGATTCTGTCAAAATCATAAGTGGAAGAGATTTGAGCAGAGACAATATAGTTGAGGAAGATGGAAATTAAAAAGAATAACAAAATTGTATATGGAAAAGGGTGAATTCTCCCCAATTCTGCCACAGTTAAGTGTGTATACTCAATCCTAATGTTATGGTTATGACAACCTACTATGTGCCTAAAAGAGGGGCTAAGGATGAATGATCACTCTCCAAAGAGAGGTACACAAGGAAAAGAAATGCTGCAGGATGTGGCTATTGTCCTCCGAAAAGTACACAGAAAAAAAGCACTGAATCAACCCAAGACAGTGATAACTACATCAAAACCAAAATGTTCAGAAGAAGTTAGTCTGATGGAGAGAAAAAACTGAGCTGTACAAAAATAAAAGGATGTAAAAAACCTGCTGTGTTTTACATGTATGCATGCATGCATGCACACAGCAGCAGTAGTAGCAGCAGCATTCAAATAAAACACGTTTTTTTTTTTTTTTTTGTCTTTTTGAGACAGGGTCTCACTATGCAGTTCAGGCTGGCCTTAAACTCACTGTGTAGCTCAGGCTGGTCTTGAACTCACAACAATCCTCCTGCCTCCGCCTCCTGACTGCTGGGATTACAGGCATGCGCCACCATGCCCGGCTCAAAATAAAACATGTTTAGTAGGTAATGCTGGAGAAAACAGAAGAAAAATTAAAGACTATAGAAATTGGAAGAATCCAGATGAGTCTGGATTTCTAGTAGACCAAATGTGGGGTTAAATTCTGAGAAAAATGTCAATGGATGGGAAAGGGTTATTTTAGGAAGTTACCTCCTCATGTCAGTATTTAGAAATACCAATCCATTTGCCCATTGTCTATTTCCAAAGGAATGTGTAACTCAAGCAAACCTTGCCTTATTGCTCAGCCTTCAGGGTACCTTCTCACCCTACCACAATTTAAAACCTCAAGTGGACATCTCTGTTGGTCTTTCTGTGGCTTACATGCTTCCAACAACAACAATGCATTTTGAATTTATGGAATCCAAATTGCCTCTAGGTCAATACTTCTATCGTTCTATACAAGGTACTATGGATTATTTCTCAACAGAATATAGTTATTAAGTATTAATTATGAATGTATGGTAAGCCTATTTTCATATTGGGTTGAACATCAAAAGAGCTTTGCTAAAGTTTTCCTTTGAGTGTAGGAGCCATGGCTAAGAAACCTTTACCTTCACTGCCTAAATTCCCAGTTGACATACCTTTTTGGTATTTATTTACTTTTGCTTCAGGGAAAGGTTAAATAACTTGAATCAGTCACTGCCTACATCATGAAGGTAACATGATTAGGCTTTCCCTGTGATGCTCCCATAGCCTTTCTGTCATCACTACAGACTGGAAGCCCTTCCTTTTCCGTCTTTCAGCCCCAGAAACATCATCCTCAAGTTTCCCCATCCAGCAGCTGGCCACAGGCTCCAGTCAAGCAGCTCCCCCACTGCCATGGCTCTCGGCCCCTCACAGAAACCTGGCAAAGGACATTCTTCAAGGGACAAAGATGGAATTGCTCACCCCTCGAGTCATCCTGTGCTCTAGGGAGGTCCTCAGTTTAATGACTTCACTTTTATGATAACTGATCAGAAGGTAACACTTAAACTCAAGCTCACTGGCCAGATGGCAAACAGTTCTTATTAAATGATTATCTTTCACTGGCAGATGAAAAAATGGTAGCTAATGAACAAAGGAAAACTGCGCATGTTACTATAGAAAACTCGACTTGCCTTAAATGATAGCATTTGCATACTATTTTTGTCATACCCACATATAGCTACCCAGGTTTAAAACTTAAAGCCCACACAGGAGTTTATAGAGGATCCTTAAAGTCACAGTGTGGCCTGGCTACCGTCAGTCTGTCCTATGCTCTTGGGGCTTGCATTTAGGACAGTAAACCCTTCATTCTGCCCACATTTCCACCTCTGGGTACAGCCAGAACCACGTTATGTACATTATTGAACTGCATCCAGAAATATGTGTCAGAGACACACAGTCCCTCTTGTTAAAATTTCCATCAAAATAGGCAGTAGATACCATTTCTCTGGATGCTTCCTTTTGTTTATTCATATATACATGAAACCAACCATTTTATAGATGCCTAAGCATTTTGGATATGCGCACATAAACATGCATACAAAAAGTATTACCATCCTAGTTAGGAAGTATTGTACTGTGATAGGTAAACACATTATCACTGAAAGTAGAAATATAGTTTTTAAAGATTAGATAAAGATTTAAAATCCTCCAGGAGAAATAAAATTTTAAAAACTTGATATTTTTCTCAGTCTGTATATGTTTATAGTTTGCAAAATTTATGCACTTCTTTTTAAAAATACCATTGGATTTTACAAGTGCAACAATGTTGAATGGAAAATATGTCTGTAAAGACATCTATTTTAAAGAATCATTATTTGATATCTAGACTTTTCAAGAAAAATAAATCTTGACAGAAACAGATGATGTGCTTTGTTTGATGCTGGAGCTGGCGCGCTTCTTCATGTAAAGGCATTATTCATCACACGGCACTCTATGAGCACGTAACCACAGCCACAGTGGCTGGCTGAGAAAGCGTATGAACACCACAGGACCTACTTCCAGGCCATATCACTTTTCAGGTTAGTGGATACCATTCAGAACTGCATCAGATTAACACTTTCTAGTGACCTTGGATTCAATATTCTTCAATATTTGGGCAATGTTAACCCAAATTTGGATGATGTTCACAAAAAAAGTGTAACACTTACCAAAAGAATGTGCTATATAATTTGGTTCTGTTTGCACTGGTATTCAAGAATATCACAGACACAAAACACACATATACAGACACACACACACACACACACACACACACACACACACACTTTATTTCCAACCTCCCCAAAATATTAAATAAATGTATTTTTCAATACAATCTCTTCACACTGCACTAAGTAATCTCACTTTCAGAGATCAGAAATGTTTCTTAGAGAAATGGAGTTTAGCATGCAACAGCAATTTTTTTCAATTCAAAAAAGTTGAGATACTTTTCCTTTAAATAAATGTTTCTTTAAAAAAAAAAGGGTGACAATTTTAAGAAAAATTCAAGTTAATTAAAGAATTAGAAACTTTGAAAAAAATGGAAAAAACAAGACAATAAAATGTTGGAGAATAATTATCAAGTCATCTTAATCTCTAGAAAACACATTCTTACAATAAATATTGATGGAAAATACCAATGTTAAAAGTTAGTATTGGGGCTGGGGAGATAGCTCAATAGAATAAATGCTTGCCTGGCAAGTGCTAAGGGCCTGAGTTCAATCCGCAGTTCTGTAATCAATCACTCAATCAATCAATAAATGTTAGTATTTACCTTTTGAATAATCACAATAAAAAAATCTGTTCAATTCGTATCCAAAGAGTTTCTCATATAATAATAGTATCGTATTCTTGTTTATTCTGCTATGAAAACAACGTCTTGGGTCAGAGGCGAAACATGACATGCTCTAGCACTTTCTGCTTTTCAAGGATTACACCTTACCATTACATTCAAAGGCTGCCCTGCAGTTTTATTGACTGTAGGGTTGCTCAACAGGGACACACGGCTCTACAGTGGGATCTCTGAAGAGCAACAGCAGATGTTCGTACTCTATGGCAGCAGTGGGATAAGGCAAAGCAGGTGTCGCATTCTCCTCACAGGTTTGCCCAAAACTTCTTGTAAAATAAAAATCTCTGTATATCCTGAGTGGAGACTCCACTCAGCTCCTCATTCCTGATCAGTAGGTTCATTAGCCAAACCTTCCCCTCTTTTTTCTCCTTTTCTGTTTAAATTCAATATTCATTTCGGCAGGTCTTTTTTTCTATTTATTTATTTATATATTGGCTACAGTGTCTCACTATGCAGTTCAGACTCACAGCAATCCTCCTGTTTCAGCCTTCCCAGTGCTGGGATTGCAGGTATGCACCACCACGCCTGATTCCAGGCCAGCCTGGCATGTACTACTGGGGATGGAACTCGAGTCTCTGCACTTGCCATGCAGGCACTTAGACCACTGAGCTGTCTCCCCAGCCCTTGAGACTGAGTTGTGCTGAGAGAGCTTATGTAGATTAACCAACCAATAGATGCCTGCTTTGGAACTGCAAAGAAAAACAGCAGCAGCAACAACAAATATAGGGAACAAAGCACAGGTTGTAGGTCTTTGATCTACTTTAGGTGGCCTGGTTTAATTGCTGTTCTTTTCTAGACACACACATGCATGCACACACATACACATGCACACACATACATACACACACACACTTACATTTTGGTAAAATCAGTCCATAGACACACTTAAAGCTGGTGTTTCTATTTCTATGGGCATAACATGATAATGAGATTAAGTTTTCATGCCTGAGGAAGTTCTATTCAATCCCTACTTGAATGTTTAATGGAATTAGAGGTAGCTGATGAGGTATACTAGATACAGTATGAATATTCCTTTTCACTATTTGCCTAACAGTTCTAAAACACCTAAAAAGAACTTTCCTAGCTCCAGCAGTAAGCTGTGCATTCAAAGTATCACTGTAATTCCATTATAGGCTAGCACACTGTCTTCATCTTAAACTTTGGTATCAAAGCATATTCTTCAATCAAATACATTTTGGTTTTAAATATATTTGTAGCACTATATCATATCAGTACCACAATGTAACTTCACACTATAAAGTAGACCTTTGAAAACAGCTGTTCAGTCCCTTGGTACGTAGTGTAACAGCCACTGTCCTGTTGTAATCAACTGCCTTTTACCTACACTACATCGAACACATTGAGCTTTGCGCTAGAAATACACACTTCTAGAAAACAATGTTTGCGGAGAAACACTTAATGGTTTTCTGTGTGCTGTACAAGTGCAAGCTCACACTCAGTGAACTTGCTTCAAGCCTTATGTGCAATTAATCACACTGAAAAATCTTCACAACATCCCTAGGAGATAAATATTGATAAACACACTAATACACACTTAACCAGCATAGCTGAAGAAGTTGCTTTAGAGGCATTTTAAGTTACACTTGCACCCAACATGAAGAGGATACCAAGATCAGATTTTCCAATCCTACATAGCTTAGGCGGTTAATATTAATGGTTTACTAACTCATTTTACTGGATACCTTGAACTCATTTTATTGTACCTCATCCTTATTTTTCTACATCCTTAATTACAATTTTGGCTGTCTTGTGAATCCTACCAATGCTTTTTGTTTAATTATTTAAAACTGATATACTTTTCTGTTGGATGGTTCAGACCAAAATAAAACAAGACCTATATAACAAAAAAATATAATTTTTGTATCTGACAAAGTCAGACAAAAAGCCATATTAATAAGCTGAGCTGTAAAAGGCCCAAGTCAACAACTTCTGACATTGCCAGTCATGAGGATAACCCACTACTGTTATAGACTACTGGAATATATTGGATTACTTTGCTGAATTCATGCACCTACAATATATGAATGGCAATGGAACACTCATCTCTGACAAAAGTAAACAAAAAGAGGTACAAACGAAGGACCATTTTGTAGTGAAAAAAAAAATATATATATATATGTGCATATACAAAATAGTTAGCATAGATATACAGCTACTTGCTCATAATTCAACAAGAAGAAAGTTTTGAACTAATAATATTTAGACAAGATATCATGTCTGCTTCTTACACTATGAACAACTACAAAGGCAACAATATGCATGTATTAATTACTGTAACTGTCTTACTAACATGTTTTGAAACTATTTCATTGCTACTTCCTCTGTTTTTTTTTTTTTTTTTGTCTTTTTGAGACAGGGTCTCACTATGCAGTTCAGGCTGGCCTTAAGCTCACTTTGTAGCTTAGACTGGTCTCAAACTCACAACAATCCTCCTGCCTCAGCCTCCCAAGTGCTGGAATTACAGGCCTGCACTACAACGCCTGGCTTGCTGCTACTTTCTCAATAAAATTATTTTAAAAACCTGATATGCAAATAGAAATAGCAACAGCAAAATTCTGTTCACAAATGAAAATAATGTACTTAAAGTAAAAGGCAAAAGATTTATACGATCTGAAGAGAAACCAGAGCATAATGTACTTAAAGTAACAGAACCTTAACAAATAAAAAATTTTAACAAGTACTTAATTTAATTTTTAGTTTGAACATTTTTTAAATTAAACAAAGATAAGAAAAATTATATGAGACATGTGAAAATGATATAAAATAAGAACATGATAAAAATGCGGTTTTTGTAAAACCTAGGGGAGAGGGAGAGTGAATAATCTTTAAACACTTGTTTTATACCTGTGACTTTTCACGTGAGCACAGGCATGCAAATGCTGTTTCTCACTGGTCCCTGTTAGCTCAGTCCCCCTTCAACAAATGTGCACCTTGGTGCAGCATGACATTCCACTAGACAGCTGCAGCATGAACACCTGCTTCTCATCAAGCTCCTACTCAGACGTAACTCTGTCAGAGAGGACTGCATGACTTTCCTAGTAAAGCATTGTGTCCTACCTGTTTATTACCTGTTCCTACCACTGTCAGTGTCTTTAGCTATATCAGTCTCATAAAAGCGCAGCTTTTATAATTATTGATTTTCCATAAAGTTAATGAAAAAAATTAAATACATCACCAAGGACAGTCTATGAAGGAAAAATAAATAAATAAATACATGTGCATCGCTGAGGCATCTCATTCACTGATAAGATCCCAATGCACTGAAAGTTTTTCAGCGCTAAGAAAGTTTAATAAAAATGTGTTTCATGTGCCAACAAATGTGATCTTTTCCACTGTTCTGAGTTTTTTCTTTCTTTTTCTTTCCAGTACCTTGCTGATTTTATCACAGTAGCTCTATAGTATATTTTCAAGTCAGGGACTGTGAAATCTCCTTGCCTTTGCTGATTAGAATTATTTTTGCTATTCTAGGTCTCTTCTGGTTCAAGTGAATTTTAGGAATGTTTTCGTTAGTTTTGTGAGGTATGCTGCTGGTATTTTGATTGGGATTGCATTAAATCTATATAAGAATTATGGTCACATGGCCATTTTCACTATGTTGGATCTTTAGCCCATGAGCAAGGGATATATTTCTACTTTCTAATATCCTCTTTGATCTCTTTTTACAGAGTACTGTAATTATCAGTATTTAGGTATTTTGCTTTGTTAGATTGTGTTATGTTTTGTATCTAGTTGTCCCCCCCAAAACCTCATGCAGTGATGGAGTGGTGGGCTTCTAAAGTTTGTGATGAATTCATGATACAATGCTGGGATGGTAGGCATGAGTGCTACACCTGTCCTGGGTCAGAGAGCCTGGATGCAGTATGAGGAAGGGAGAGAGGCTTGCTGTTTCTGCTCTTGCTGTTTTACTGTTTTCTACCACTATCAACTGCTGCTCTCTGCCATGTACCACTCTGCCTTGAAGCCAGGCAATTATGGACTGAAGCCTCCATAAACTGTGAGGTAAATAAACCTTTCCTTCCTTAATTTTGGGTGCCAGGTACTTCCTCTCAACAATGAGAGTAAAGCAACTGAGACAGATTGATTCTTAAATATTTTGATTTTGAATGCTATTGCGCAGGGGTTTGTTATCCTAATTTCTCTCATTGCATTTGCTATTTGTTTATTTATGTTATTGAGCATTGGGAGTTGATTTTGGTATCCAGCTACACTACTGAACTTGGTTATTAAATCTGCAAGGCTTTTGGTGGAGTTTTTAGAAACTTCTCTGGAGAGTATCATATCATTTGCAAACAATGATATTTAAATATTTTCCTTTCCAATCCTTATTCCTTTTATGATAAAATGTTTAACAACATTGATCATTCAAGAGATGTAAATTAAAACAATGCTGAGATTCCACATCACCCCTGAAAGAATGATGTCATCAAGAAATGAACCAATAACAAATGTTGGAGGAGTTGTGGGAAAAGGAACTCTGTTCAGGAAATCAGTGTGGCAATTACTTAAAAAACAAAACAAAACAAAAAAAAAAACAGAACTATAGTTCCCATTTGTTCCAACTCTTCTCCTTCTGGGTATCTTTCCCAAAAAATTAAAAGCTTCATAGCACAAAGATTTATGTGCACCTATGTTTACAGCAATAGTTTGTAATAACTAAATCCTGGAAATAGCCTAAAGGTTCATCAACCAAGAAATGGATAAATGAAGAGGTGGTTTTTTTTTAATGCAATGGAGTATTACTTGGCCATAAACAAGGCTAAACTTGAAACATTTTTAGGTAAATGGATGTACCTTGAGACCATTCTCTTAAAATAAATAAATCAGACACTTCTGTAAACATCATATTATCTTCCTGATGTGAGAAACTGATAAGGTAAATGTGACCCATAACATACACTAGATATTGTGAAATAGTAAAAACTGTTCAGGAGGAAAGAGGAACCAGAGAGAGAAAAGAGAAAAAGGAAAAAAGAAAGAAATGGTAAAAAAAAGAAGGATACAATGAAAACAAAGAGGAAAAGGGGTTGAAAGGATAGGAGGGCAATGGAAAAAGGAGCCAGCAGAATGCATCATACGCAATATGATTCTTACTATATCTATATTTTCCAATAAACATAATTTTTAGGAAAGCTAATGAATGAATAGGAGATAATTTTGAGTATCAATTTTAAAAAGATGTCAAGAAAATTTCAATAATAGCTTTTAAATATTACTGTTATTTACTTCTATATTAAAATGTAACAATTGACTAACGGTCTACTCTGATTTCTTCAAGTCATACAAATTACATAGCCAATGTTGAACACTTGCAGGGTTTTGGACACACACATCACCCTCCCACTGGAACCTACTCTGGCAGTGGTACTAAAGAAAATCACTCTCCACAACTTTGAGCCCTAGTTTCTGTTCTCTAGGTTATATGATCACTTGGTTACAAATACCAATGTGCTAATAGAAGTAAATATTGTACTTTGTGTTCTTTTGGACCTGATTATTCTGATGAGATTTATTTTATTTGTTGTTGTTCTTATTTTTTGTTGTTCCTATTGTTGTTGTTCCAGAGATTGAACTCAGGACCTTAAGCTTGATTTCGGCTTGCCAGGCAGGCCCTTATGTCACAGAGCTATTTCTCTGGCCCTGAGATTTATGATTGATTGATTGATTTAAAACTGGTGGTTTCCTGTGTTCATTCTCTACAAAGTATTAAGATTAGGTGCCATGTGCCATTAGATAGTATATCCACTGATTCTAAATACATCTGAGCTTCCGAGGATACTGCTGTCTTAGCTTTGTAAGAAGTCCACTGAATTCACTAACCACACAGCAGTGTGTATGCCAATTCGCTTCTATCAAGCCCTCTTTAACTTGTCTCTGTATCCATCATGCCCTTATAAGGAGGTGAGAGTCACCACTTATCTAAGGGTTGTTTACATGTACTATAAAAAGAAAGAAAAAGAAAAGAGATGGAAGGAAAAAGAGAAAAAGAGGAAGGAAAAATAGAAAATGGGGTGGAAAGAGAAGAAAAAAGGCAACAGGAAGAGGAAGAGGGGTAAGGAAGGAAGAAGAATGGGTGGAAAGGAAATCTGAGACCCTTGGGTCATATCAGCTATGACCAGCTTCTCAGCAGACTGGAGCTGTTGAACCTGGTCCTGAGGGCTCACCTGACCCTACCACAACCTGCTCCTCAGGAGCTCACTCAGGTGTTTGTTACAGTGTGGTTTTCCATCCTTTCTGCTGGAGATTAGACTGTGGTAGTGTGCAAGTAAGGAAGTGATGATATGTGTCTGACATCGGTAGAGCAGTGGCTGCCACACAGAAGCCTGCGCTTGAGTGATGGAAGGGCTGGTTAAAGACAAATGACTCCATGGGAGAACTTCACAAAACAGGTCTGGAGTAAGGCATGCCTAACAGACTCCCTTGCTATGCCACATGCTTGGTCAGAAAGCCCTTTGAAGAAGATTATGCTATTTAATTCTTCTACTATGTAATTTGGTACAGGGTCTCCCTGCACAGATGGGAGTAATAGTGCTCCTCCTGTCTCAGCTTCCCCAGCACTGAGATTACAGGCATGTGCCATCATGCCCAGTTTCAGTGGCCCTGCAGTACCAGGGATCAAACCCGGGTCTTTGCCCTTGCCAGGCAGGCACTTCAACCGCTGAGCAATCTCCCCAGCTATAATAGGTAAGTTGGAAGGAACTCCTATAACATGTTTCTTTGAAGCTAGCATTGAAATGATGTATAATTTTTTTCACTAGTTTTGTGCCTACAATAATTAAGATGTTACCCCATGATTTTTGGGGACCAGAAATCAAACAAATCTCTGCACATTCCACACAAAAAGCAATAAAGAAAATAATGCTCAATCCAGTTTTTTCTTTATCAAGGTCAAACACTAGTTTAAAGCATGGAGATTCCCGCTACAATGCCCACGTTACACATGACAGCAGGTCACTCTGCAGCAAGTCAACAGAGAAAGCTATCGGAGAACACAGGAGGATTTCGGAGTCCATGGCTCTGGGTCAGACTGAGCCATTAGCTGTCACCACGTAACACCTTGTGCAATGAATGAGCAGAAGCTGAACGTTTAGAAGCTGATTTCGGCTTGCTTATCATTCAGAGATCCAGACTGGGCCACCGGAGCTCTGGGAATGGTGCTCTGCAGCTCAACCTGGCCACTGTGAACTCAGGCCCGTTGTGTCACTGCTTTTCATGTGGAATTTTAGGGGTGTGACTGCATCGTTTCCAACCCTGCATTCCACATGTGACAAAACTGATCCAGCTGTTTGTCTGAAAGAAATTCCTTGCTGTCCTTAAAAATTAAAAAGCAAGTGGATATCCATCCTCCGGGGGCATGTCTCCAGCTGGAACCTGGTACAGGCAGTTGCGAAACAGAGACAGTGCCCCGAGAGCCTGTGCTTTGGAATTCTTACCTCGCCATAGGGGGGTTAGCCCCATCTTGCTTTTGGAAATGGTAGATTCTGGGTGGAACGTGCTGGCCTGGCCCAAAGCTCTTGAGAAGTGCTCATCCACTACTGACCCAATGTCTCCCTGGAAATAAGTGAAAAGGACACAGCGAGAGTTAAGGTACTCCATCTCGGCAGGCTGGTCTTTCTCCTCCTCCTCCTCCTCCTCATCCTCCTCCTCCTCCTCCTCCTCTTGTTTGCTGGGAAGGGTGACCTCCAGAGAGTCCTGCATCTTGCTGTATACCGCTAACTTCTTCTGGGATAGAATAAACAAAACACAGTATCAAAGATAGTTGGCAAAAAAAAAAAAAACAATAACTAGTTAACTTTTCACTTTACAAAAAAAAGTGAATCTAAATATTAACATATGTTTGCAAACTGATTCTTCTTCATCTGTTTTTCTCCATCCTTTCCCTCCCCAACCAGTTGCTTCCTTCCCACACTGAAAAAAAGAAAGTCTGTTATTCCAAATGTAGCAGATAAAAAGAAGCCCATTATCAAGTTGTATATTTTCAGAGTGTCACAAAAATTCAACATGGGGGATTTTTGGTTACTGTTTCAAAACTAGCTACATGAAAATGACTTTACAAAAAAATTACAGTGGAACTCTTCTAGTTCTTCTTCACATTTTTTATTCACTTGTAAAGATTTAATATATGGTAACATCTAAGTCTAGGGTGGGCAAGAGTAGAGTATAGGAAATTAACTGTCTGAAGGCAGGGTAAAGAAGAAAAGAGTTTTTCTCAAATGAAATAAACCAAAATAAAAACAGGAATGTAGCATCTTCTAAAAAGTTTTGGCAGATGTGCTGAGCTCATTTCTCAAAAATCAAACTAAAATGACAAAATAAGTCTGTGTGAAGATCCATGTGGAGTAGAACATAGTTTTCAGATGGCCCACTTACCAGCATTATCATAGAGAACAAAAAAACAGTTTATTGAGGCTGATTGCAAATAATTCAAAGTACTAGTAAGGACTGACTTTTCAGATAAAGAACAAGAAAATGGTAATCTGAAATATATGTTAATCATATCATTATGGATATAATATTATGTATTACACAGGATATTTTTTAAAATTTTTTATTTATTACTACATTTAATCAGTACAAGTCTGAAAGATGATTATAACTACTTCTATATACAAAAGAAAAAGACATTAAGTGAAGTATCCTGGCAAAGGTTACAGAGCACATAAGTAAGAGAGCCAGAATTCATAATAAAATAGGCAGGTGCAGATGTGTATGTGGGTCTCGGAAGAACAGAGAAGTGATACCTAGTGTGGGAGGGATATTCATTAAAACATAATCTGTATTGATTTTCTGCCTGGCAAGGCTTTAATTAATTAGTGTTTTCTTATCCCTGCTTTTTAACATTTCCAAATATTTCACTGAACATAAAATACTTGTACTACCAACAAATTATGAATTATACTAAGAGAATGCAAACGCTTACAAATGTATTACTTTAGTGACCAAGAAAGTTTTCTATACCACGTATTTATCTGAAAATTGTAATCCTCTCTCATATAATTTTTCAGAAACAAAAACATTCTGGTACATGAATGTTTATAGAAAAAAAAAATTACTCCAGAATGCTCGGTAGTTTTGCAAATGTTATCAAAATGTATTAAACAGATTCTATGCTTCTAACATAACTGCCAGTTTCAAAATCAATATCTCTAACTATCAATGTATCATCTAGTGAACACTACCCAGATGAATGGATATGCTGCTCTGGGTGAGATGGGTGCAATAGGGTCAGGAATACTCTGAGGTACAAATGACCACAACGGGGCTGTTATTTATAAATACATGTGTTGCTTGTTATTTAGAATATTGATGTGGTCATCCTCTGTTGATGAATAGGTAACTTATTCCTTGCAAGTGAATATGCATTGCTGATAGGTGATTATAATTCCTACCTAGTTATAGTTCTTATCATGTCCCTTTGTACAGATTTGAACATATCTATATTTTTCTATATTTCAGTATCAAAAACACTACAGCAACACTGGTTATGTGTAAAGTGAGGAGACTAAACCAAATGACCTCCAAAGCTACTACCAGTTTTAAATTCCATTACAAAATTAAACAAATACTCTGATTTATTGCTCAAATCATAGTTCTGTTTCTCTCTGTAGTGTGTATTTATGCAAAGCACACACTACTGCAGCATACGCAAACACTGTCTTTTGAATATTCTGGCATACTTTATATGGAAAGGAAATTAAAACTGAACCACAGGGTAGTTTCACTCTCTACAAATGTTCATTATTATCTATAAAGCTGATTTCTTTTTCCTGTTAATGTCCTGCTCAGCATTAATTTGTCAGGCAGGCTTTGCATGTAATTGTTTCATTTGTTTAGCTGTAGCATTCATGCTTTAAATAAAAGAGCCTTGGCTATGCTGATTATCCAGATAAAGGTAAGGAAATATTTTACCCACAATTAACAGAAATTAATTCTTTGGTGAAATTAAATTAAGTAATATATGTGACATTTGAAAATTGGAAATTGTAGTGCAAATGTAAAATTGTTTTGTGATCAATTAATGCCAATCATATAAGACCTTAAATTTTCAATTCATAACAGCTGAATTTAAGCTACAGATTATAAACTTATATATTCTAACTGGTTCCTAATTTTATGAGTTTTTGCTGCTAAGCCGCTGAGTGGTACTATTTGATACCACTCTTTAGAATTACGTATTTTTCAGTACATAGTGAGAAAAAAATAATCAAAACTTGCCACTGTATTAAAATATGCAAAAAATAAATAAAATGTGCCATTAATCTAATTTTTAAAGACCATTTTGTCAATATGTACACTGATAGCCTTTATAATTCATATACATGTCTCTACTCATATAAACATCCATGCCAAAATATATAGAACTGTGGTTCTACAAAAAAGGGAACCTATGATATATCTTCCATGAGGCAGAATTTATAATAATAATCATAATAATAATAATAATAATTTATTATTTCTACTTGCACTATTTTTAAATAAAGTTAAACTAATTTTCAGAAATAGTTGTGAAAAAATTTCAAAATCTACATTTCCATCTCACAAACATATTTTGACTAATAATCATCACTGTTAGTTAAAATAAGAATTTCATAGTACACAAATGGCCCAATAAGGAACTCAAATGTGAAATTTAAATTTACATGAATGTCAACTTGAAGCATGACTCTGGAGAAAACAGGAACACAGAATGAGAACAAGCGACTTGGGCTGACACTGGTTAATTTTCTTCCTCAAAATCTTGAGGCTCTGCTCTCTAGTGTCTGTACTTTGGTGAATATCCATAAATTCTTCACTTTTTAAAATAAACACATCACTCTGCTCATGTTTTCTTTTCCCATATCGCATATTCACTTTATATTTACATATTGGATAAAATATCCTTAGTGTCACACTCTTTTCTGAGAATAATATATTATTTGAACTATTGAGATTAAATCTCAAATCATCAAGACTTAGATTTGTGGAATCAAGGTCATATTTTTTTAATCTAGTACATATTTTTTTCTCAAAATGATTACTCACTTCTAAAATTGAATATTTATGCTTTTCTCACAAGACTCTGAAGAATCGTTAACAAAACTGAGAAAGACATCAAAATGGCTTTTATAGACTACCAGTTGTCTTAATTTAATACATATTTAGATTTTAGTGCCACAGCTTCATAATGATAAATTTTCTCCATGAAATATCACCCTGATCTTAGATGAAATAATGAATGGGTTAATAGCTATACAGTTAAGCTGAGGGTGCAGGCACACCCAGTACAGACCACCACAAAGCCTGCCACTAGGCAGAAGAGAAGCAAACTTGAGCAGGAATGTGCAGGAGAAAGGATTTGTCTGACAAGAGAAAAACTTCCACATCAGGAGCCAAATACCACAAACTCCCCAAGGCTTAAGCCTGCAAAATGCCAAATGATTACTGTGCATATGTGGAAACTTTTTTCCTAAAGAAACAAAAGTATTTTAATGAATCACTGAAATCACTGGATATTTAGAAATAGCTATTTTAAAAAATATTTACTAGTTATGTTCAAACACATGGCTGTAGCCTATGGAAAGGAACACTATTCTAGGGCATTTTAAAATCAAGAATAGAGATAGCTCAGAGGTCTAAGTACCTGCCTAGTCAAGCACAAAGATAGGGGTTCCATCCCTAGTACCACATGTTGTGCTGCCCCCCCATGTGCTGAGCTGGCCACAGAGACTTGGGGGGTGGCAGTGCAAGCCTATAATCCCAGCAATGAGGAGGCTGAAAATAGGAAGCTCTCTATGAGTCCAAGCTGTGTAGTGAAACCCTAGGCCCAAATACATAAAATAAAATTTAGACATAAAAAAAATCATAAAATCCATAAAACCGTCTCATTGGTCTTTGAGCATAATTTTGTTAATGTACTTGTATAATGGATTTTTAAAAATATCTCAGAGACACTTGAAATTTTGATTCTGATCCTATTTGGAAGAGGTTGGATCAGGAAATTGGAGCTCTTGCTAATTTAGGGGAACAGACCAGGGGTCTTTTACATACTTTGTTCAATTTAATTCTCATGCACAAATAATTCAACAAGTTAATCATCCTCAATTTACATATGCAAAAATAATTTGCTTTACCAGGGTCACCTACTTAGTAATTGATAGAGGGGTACTGAAATTTATTTTGATCTGATGACAAGGTTCATGTCAAGAAAATAGTTCACAGAATGAGTCTCTACAAGATACTTATTTTGGTTAAATAAATACAGAAAATGCCATAGTAATTACGGCATCATGTGACAAGTTGGGTAATCTGAAGTTGTCGGCAACATTAAGATATCAGAGGAAAAATATCAAAAATACTGCTATTAGGTAAGGCAGTGTCCTTAAAATATATGTATGTCTTGATGAAACAGACTCTACTTAAAACTGTACTACCCTCTGGCAATAAGACACATAATATATTTTCCAATAGTTTGTCCAGAAATGCTATTCTGCAAATGTGAACAAAATTGACTTGGAAGAAAGGGTCACACTTCAGATACTACTCATTTTTGTTTGATTTTTAAAATTTTTCTTAACATCAGTGATATTCTTTATCATACTTAATATGATATACTACTTCTGAACACACTGCCTACAAAGTCTGGTCTTTATCAAAAATCCAGACTACCTCATCCAATGATGAAAATTTTCCAGTTTTTATGATGTTTGAAAAAAATGTGCCACGGGCTTAAAAGCGATTTCCAAATTTGCATTCCCAAAATGTTTCAAGCAATGATCACATCATTAGGGTATGTGTGCTTTCTCAAATCAACTTACTCTGAATGAAACAACAGTTTCCAATGTACAAATCTCCACTGTGTTTGCACAATACTATGAACAGACTTAGGGTGCAACATTTTAAAGAACTATTCATCATGCATTCACTCATGCAAAAGTCAATTAATTCTCAATTTGTGTCAAGAACTGTGCAAAGATTTGGAGATGCAAATCTCCAAATATAGCTGGTCCTTAAACTGAGCTGCTTGCAATTGGAAAAGCACTCGTATGGCCAGCTGTAAAGAGAACCTCATGTTTCACCAATCGGGCGAGTTGTGTTAGTTCTCCAAGTACTTAATAAGTATGAAGGTCACACTCAGTAGACTATAAATTATTTTCTGGCTTCTAAGGAAGCCCAGATGGTAAGAAATAGAGAACTGAAATGACAAAGAAGATTTCACCAAAACTAGTTCTATGAGGCTAACCAAGTCACTGAAACTTATGGTCCTCCATTTTTTCATGTAAAAAATGAGGAACTTTGATGTGATTTTCTCATAGGGTCTTGTCCAATTCTGTATCCTAATAACCAGCATTTGCTTTTAACAAATTCACACTTAATATTCTTTCTTACATTGGCCACCCCTTCAGATTTTACAGGACATTCGCCAAAAAGAATCTATGGACCACTGAAGATTATTTCATTTACAGTTGTGTTCAGCTAACTAAGTCCTTGGATTATCTACCTTAATATAAATAAGTAGCCATGAAGATAGCTCAGTGGCTTAAGCACCTGCCTGGCAAGTGCAAGGTCCTGAGTTCAATTCCCAAAACCAAAATAGAGACTTTGTGATATAAATAAGAAATCTCCTTAGTCTCGCTTTCTTCATCCCCCCCAAACACAAGTGACTTTCCATGCTAAAATTATACCATTTTAAGAAAAGACACTCATTGAGTTTAGGTCATTATCCTCCTCTATTAATATTAAGAAGCAAATGAAACATATTTCAGGTACCCCAGTTTAGACAACACTTGTAAATGAATGGTATAAATCTGATATCCACTGAAATATCTATAAATACAGCATTTATGAGTTGTCCTAGCAACAGCTGTTTGAATCTAATGTTCAGAGCACTGTTGGGGGCTTCTTAAATGCATGGTCTGAAGCAGAAAGCCATCTGCTTATAGAGATGCATTTTGAAAAGTTCAGGGCAGAGCTGTGCCCACTATTATTGCCTTCATTGCCTGCCAGAGCCTGAAATTAAACTATTAGAGGGCCTTTGTTTCTTGAATGAAAATGTTCTTCTGGAGATAATGTCTAAATTAGTCTACATTACTGAATGTGCTCATTTTGAGGTGTATTAACTGGAAACAGGGACTATTGGAATGAAATCTAAGTTAAGCACCATGTTTAAAAATCAGTCATCTAACTGACAACTTAGCTTTAGGATATGTTGTGGGCACCATCCACAGGATTGTTTTGGTCTTCTTCAAAATTCACTGTGTCCAGATGAAAGCAAGGGCCCATGTGCTTGCCAACAGGGCCTGCTGGCGTCTCCTCCACAGTTGTCTGAAGAGACCCTACTCAGAAAAGCAAGGGTGCCCTTCAGAGCCCCCCTCAATGTCATTGGTTTGGTTCATTGCCCAAATTTCAAAAAATCTGAGAGATGTGAGCCTTTTGCCAAATGCCAGGCACAGTAGGACTTCTTTGCATTTGACTTAAGTTCCTTTCACCTCAACTCCTATGGTCACCACCTCAGGACCTTTGCCTCTCAGTGAACATGTCCCCAAAGTTGTATGGACTTCAGTTCTGTGCTTTGTATCATCATTGCAATCTTTATTCGGAGTAATTTCTTGTACCAATAGTTCAGCTGTTTTTAAGTTTTCTTTTAATTTTGAATTTTTTTTTTAGCTGATAAATTATGTCAAGGGCCAGGGATGCACTCAGTGTCACAGTGCCTGCTTGGGTTTGATTCTTGGTACAAAACAAACAAAAAACAGGTATTTTGAATACAAAGCTGTGAGGCAGATGAAACTTCTAAGTCAACTAAATGTGTGTAGGGCAGACTATAGGAGCTGCTTTTCCTCAAAGAAGCTCAGTATGAGCTCTTTTAAAGCCACTTAAGTCCTCGCTTATAGGTACAAGAAAATTAAATCCTCTGCCTGAAGTAATTTGACTGTGCATTGCAATACTTTAGGTTATAACCATATGCTTCCTCTATATGAACCTAGTTACTTTAGAATGTCACAGAAATATTAGGCACTTAAAACTAATCACTTATATCACTTCCTATATTTTATTATAAATAAATTAATGTTCATTTGCTAAGTGGTTATTCTGCCTCATCAACAAGGGGTGTGCCTCAGAGAGCACAATACAGATGTTGGCAGGAGGCCTCCGGAATACCTAAAGTTAAAAAAGTGCATTACCAAGGACCTGGAAAGAATTTCAACCGCCAAGGCCAAAGAATTTATTGCATAGTAATCTTCTCTATCAAGAAAGTTGATTGAGGCACTAAGGACAAAAACCAGCCTATGACGCAATAGCAGGCCACAAGTCTGCGGAAGCTTCCTGGCAAGAGGGAAAGATGCTACACTGCTCAGGAGGAAAGGAGAAATCTGGCCGGTCCCAGTCAGTCCTGAAACCCTAAGGCAGGCATTTCAATCTGAGGAACAGACATTTTTCCCATGTGTAAAAGGAAGTGTTGATGTGTATTTTTTTTTTTTTAGAGTCTTTCTGTGACAAACAGAAACTCAGAGCAGTTTTATAACTTAACCAAGGTGACAGAGTCCAGAGAAAGAGTTAAAAAAAAAAAAAACTTCTTAAAACTTAGGACTGGAGTTCTACCTCCCAAGGGAACTTTGTTCTTTGAAGTAAAAGCATGCATCCAGATCCACCCAGCTGTTACCCTGGAAAGAGTAAATATGTTCTAACTCACACAAAGCCTAACCTTCTATTGTTCAAACTTCCATATACAATTAGAAATTTGGTGATAATGTTTGTTTTCATCATCTCATGTATAAGCTACCTAATTCTCTCAGCTTCTCCTTCACATATCTTGTCAAGGTTAACATTTTGAATATATGAGTGAGATTTAAACAATACTGTTTAAAATGAGATGTTCACTGGGAAGGAAGGGAACCTATGATTTCATTCTACCCTCCATTTTTCCTGACATGAATTTCTAAATTCTCCGATGGCCCTTACTGTCACTACTAGGACACAAGCACGTTCCTTTCTGCGCACGCTCTGCAGTAGATCAGTCTCCAGAGCATGCACAGCGAGACTGGGTCAAGAGTTCCCCTGAGAGGATGGGTGAAGGCTGTGAAGGGTCAGCATGCAGAAGAGGCTGCTTTGCACTGCTGGAGAATTTCTGGCTCTTTAAAGCATCGTACAATGAATGCACAGCCATACCATCTCTAGAGTTAACATAAGACAAAATAAAATTCACTCTTCAGGTGTTTAAAGATTATGTGGATTCACTTACTGTACTGTATGCTTAAGCTGCTATACTGTAGCTTATGTATATGCAGTTTACTATGTTTTAAGAACTCACCAAGCTATGACATATAATACATGCAATAAAATCTAAACCAGAAATTTAAGTCGGTAGGGAGAAAAAAAATGCCCTGAGAGTATATACATACACATATACATGGTTGGAACAATAAGCTCTATCATTCCCAAAAGATTGTTCCGTTAGATCATTATAGACAGGGAACTTAGTCTATGTTTACAATTAATCATTATAAACTATTTTGATATATTAAGCTACAAAGGGTCTCTTTGGTATACTAATTTACAAGGTTGTAGATTGGAAATATAATAAAGGATTGGAACTCTTGCTGTGTGTGAGGTCCTAGGCTCAGGCTGAAACACCACGAATGAAATAAAATAAAATACACTAGCACATCCAAGTTGTAAAACTTTGAGGAAGACATCAGCTCCAAGGTATAATACTGCAGTTGAATACAGGACTTATTCAAAACAACAGTGTTTTCTTTGCCTGTGTAATGGCATTTTACAAATAACCATAAAACTTCTTTAATTACTGTCACATTTTCTCTCTCTTTTTCTTTCTGAGTAAATCAGTTTTTGAAATGCAGTAGGACCTGTAGCCCTTCTCTTTATCTCCCAGGCAAGATATTAGAGATCGCTTCCCATTTAAGAAGAAAACAGTCTTCATGGATAGTAATGATAACATGGAATGCAAAAACAACCCAAGTATGTATTCTCAGACGACTGCAGTAGGGCCAAATTAGTATCATTCCCATTTCACCCACACACCACATAGTCTAAAAATGTTTTCAGCCTGATAAAAAATTTCCTGATTTACCCTTTTCTCCAATAGAAAACATAGGTCATGGCAGTAAAGGAATGATAGTCACACTGTCCACATTGTCAAATCTCTCTTTTACCAGGCAGTAACTGTCACATAGTATCATTCGATTAAAAAAAAATCAGAAAAATCTGAGACAAGCCATTTTAATAAAATGCATATGAAAAGTTTCAGTTATCTCTCTCAGCTAAATTCTTATGGTAGACTGGGCCAAAGCAATGTCCCCAGAAGTCCAAAATACATCAGAATTGCTTATTGTGGTAATCCCTTAGCATAGACCAATAAAGATTTTTTAAAATAAATAGCTAATTCTACATTTTGTTGATAGTTTTAGCAAAAGGACAGAATTTGGGAGCTGAGACTCAAGGAAACTGCCAAATGAAGATTAAGGTATTCGGAGTCATTTTTTTAATAAAACCCCACTTTTATCACTGCTGATATGTCCTTTTTCTAAGTTTTAGTTCCTGGCCTATTCAAAGTAGTACAATACTGATCCCCACTGGAGATGCATATTTCAATGGACTTAACTTTACAGCTCCTAAAATTAAAAGAAAATCCCTACTTGTAACTACTCTTACTAGTTCCTTCGTCTTTTATGAAGGGAAAAGTATCTTTCTGGATATTTAGTAAAGACTGAATCTGCTGCTCATCCAACTGATAACTGAAGGCCTCCAGTCCCCAAGGTGGGGGATAGATAGTCTACATGGTTTTCTTCATTACTTATAATTACTTATATTTTATATACTCCGGACAAAAACCAACAGCACAACCGAAATGTTTTCATCTGTCACCCTTGACCACAAATTACAACATGTTTTCCTGACCCCCTCCTCCAAAACGCAATGAGAAGTTGCTGAATCTTAAAGTAGATAAGTAAATAATAGCGCTAAAATGTGGCTCGTTCTTCTTCTGCCCTAACTGGTCTCAGTTTAGTTGGTCCCGTTCAGCAGCTGAATCTTGTGTACATGCCACTGCAGAGCAAATGAATTTCACAGCCCTTAACTTTTAAACAGGAAGTAATGATTTCTTTCCAAAAAGTACCATAAGAAGCAAAGGCCACAGAAATAAGAATATAGGCTCTGTGAAAGGTAACTTATTAACTCGATCTAGTCATATTTTTAAGTCTCATGGAATCAACCCACCCTAATATAATCCACATAGTCTGAAAAGGACCCCATTTCAGTCCAGTCCTTTGCCACACGTGTACAAGAGACTTGCTAATGTAATCTAAAGAAATCTGGAGGCACTTTCTGCTGTGCTGCGGGAGTGACACACAACAGCAATGAGTATCAAGTTCCCCGGAGTTTGACCCTCTCTTCTGAACTGTGTTATCTCCTAGTTTCCAGCCACATACTATGGACAAGGTTGCTTTGTCTTGTCATGGTAGCCCCCTGAGTCCAGAAGCTCTAGGCTGGGAACAGGAGGTCAACAGCCTGAATATTTCCTATAACAAGGTCTGCTCTTTGATTGGCTTCAAACATAAAGGAAGAACCCTAGCACCCTTAAATCACAGTTACAGGGAGAGAAGTTACAGATAAGTTCCAGAAAAATTCAAAACATGTTTCATTAGACCACTGTCTCATCTTCCAAATCCCAGAGAAGTCATTTTGGGGCTCCCTGATCAGGCAGCCTCTGCTACCTGTGTGACACAGTTTCCATTCAATTCAGAAAACCCCAAAATATCACTTGGTGTAAAGGAAGTTTACTCACATAGTCCTAAGTCAGAGGCGCTTGGAGAGCTTTAAAGAACTGAGCCCTGTGAAGCGGCCAGGGCGTCTACGAGGAGCAGCCTCTGAACGCAGGGCACACCAGCTCGCTGAAGCCCCCAGCCAGGTAAAGCCTCTCATGGGGTCCCCTGCACGCGCCCGCCGCTCTGCCAGCCCGGGCTGCTCCTCCTCGCCCCACCGGCTCTGAGCTTACGGGCGCTCCCTCAGGTCCAGAGCATCCCGTCCTGCCACCGCGTCGCGGAGCCCCAGACCGATACTCGCGGTGCCCCTCGCCCCCGCCCCCGGCAGGCTGCCCGGCCGGTGACTCACCTGCTGGCCAGGTTGGGGCGCCGGATGATAGCAGGCTGTGGGGCAGGGTGCAGCCGCCACGGGGTTGGGCGCACACTGGGGCGCTCCATGCGGCGGGGGGTGATGCATCACCTCCGCACAACTCATGGCAGCAGGGGCAGCGGCGGCCCCCGCGTCGCCGTCGCCGCCGCCGCTCTTCCTGGCGCGAGGGATCCCCCCGCCGCCGCCTCCTCGGCCGCAGCCCGTGCGGCTGCTCCGGCGGCTCCTGAGGCGCGGGCGAAGGCGGGTCCTCGGCCGGCGCGGGATCCGCGCCGGGCGCGGGCGGGGGCGGCACTCGGCGGCGGCCCGCGCGCGGGCACCCTCATCTTCGGCCCGCGGTGCCCCTCTCCGCGCTCACATCGAGCCCGGGACCGTGCGCGCTCGGGCGTAAGCGGCGCAGTCCGGCCGGCTGGGGGGCGCTGCTGGGCGTCCTGCGCGCCGGGCCACCGGGGGTGGGGAGCTGCGCTCCGGCTGACGCCGAGCTGATCTCCGAGCTCCTCCAAGTCAGTCCCGGCGGGCGGGCGGGTCGCCGGCAGAGGGACACTGGGGAGGGCAGCCTGGGATTGGAGCGAAGTTTGCAGCCCTCTCCGCCTCTCGGCTGGGGTGGCGGTGGGAGGGGAATGGTATGCTGAGCTCCGCGCCCTGCAGCCCGGCGCCTCCCCACCCTGGCTGTCACCTGGCCACAGGGCGTGCACGTCCCACCCTGCTCCCAGGAGCTTTCGCGGGGACCAGCAGCTCAGAACCAAAGAAGGCCAAGAGCTCAGCGGTAAAGCAGAGCCGAGTAGACGAGGTAGCGCCTATGTTAAAAATAGCAGTAAGTCAAAGAAAGTTAGTTACTACAAGTGTTCACATGCCAAGCGCGCAACTGGGCGTTCTAAATTAACTCCGATTTAATTTACACCCTTGTGGCAAAGCCTTCTTGACAGATACCTTTTCTGGCTTTTGTCTCCTGATTTCCATAGAAAAATAAAACGTAATTGATCAAAGGTGTATTGCTTTGCAAGTGGCCTATGCGAGTGACTTTTTCCAATACGTACATTTGTAGGAACTGAGTCCTGTTCCGATAAAATCATTAGAAAAGACGGAATAAGCAAAGCCCAACCGCGATCCTCATCTTCTCATGACACACAATTGCTCATTTCAACAGGCTGTCCCTTGTCAGTGAAAAAGTCAGTTTGGATATCAAATGTATTGATGTTGATTTGACCTGAAACGTTTCCTACCCTACACACACACACACACACACACACACACACACACACACACACACCCCAAAGTTTGCATCTTGGAATCCTAATCCTCAGTGTGACTGTATTTGGAAATAGCCTAGTAAGAGGCTGAGGGCATAGAGCAAGGGAGAATAGAATGCAACAGAAGTGATATCCTTACAGTTTCCCTGTAAGAAGATGGGAAAGGGTTTTGCCCCAGACTCCATGCATCTGGATCTTGGAGTTTGTGCTTCTACAACTGTGAGACAAGTTGGTTGTGCCAATCCCAGCAGACTAATATGGGTGTGTACTTCTAATATATTGTTAATCTCTATATACATTTGTGTATAGCTACACAAACACATAAAAGTGTACATCCATATAGAAACATGTACAAGTGTACATACAGATACTTACATACCTACATGCACATACAAACACACAGACTATAATGACTGGACAGGAACACCTTGCTACCCTATAACAACTTCTATTTGACTCCCTTTTAGCATCTGTTAAATATTAGAGATGTACTTACTAGTTTATATTGCTTAAACTTTACACTCTTGTAATAGGGGAGTGTTTCTATCTGTAAGATGTATAAGAATTTACTTTAAAGGTTCGTTAGTGTCTTTCCTCAACTTACCATTCCTTATCACTCTTTTCTCTTTTAAGACTCCTCTATTTGTTTTCTTTCAAATACCTCCACACAGGTGTTCCACAGACCCCAGTAGTTGACAGTTCTAGAACATCTACAAACCAATTCTCCTCTCTTAATATTTACCCGGGTCTTGAAACTCTGACCACTCCTTGCCTCAGATAGAAATCTGGCATCATCTAACATTTGTTTCTTCTCTTAGACTACACACAATGTTTCAGAGTCCAGCAGATTCCAAATTTGATATTGCTACTGACACTCTCCTCTCATTTCCTTGTCTCTACTGCTTTCCTTCTTAATTTTCTCAGCATCTCTCCCCAGGACTCCTGGAGAGACTTTGTGTTGACTGTCAGGCCCAAGACTAAACTATCTTCTGAGGCATTCTTTACAGTTTACACTCCTACTGTTTGTTTATTTATTTATTTATTTATTTATTTATTTATATTTTCTTGTAAGGATGTACATGGCCTTACAGGGTCATGGCCTACACAGACCAGACTCATAGTAATCTGCCTGTGTTCAGCCTCCAAAAGAGCTGCGATTACAGGTGTGCACCACCATGCCCAGTCTCAATTACCATCTCAGGAAGCCCTGAGGGCAGGGCTGGGGATCAAATCCTAGCCACTATGTCCACCTAAACAGGTGCTTTACTCCACTGAACTATTTGTCTGGTCCTCTTTTTTTCTTTTCTTAGCTTTTTCTTTCTTTCATTTTTTTTTTTTTGTATTTTTTTACCCTTCTACTTTTAATGACAGTCTAGTCCCCAGAAATCCAAATGCTGATGTTTTGATTCTCTTTTTGAAAAATTTCAAAGTAGTGCCTCACAGTTTGATGTCTCAATTCTTTATCATTCCAGCTTCTCACCTGTATATGTAGCTAATTCCTGCATTCATGTATCCATTTGAATTAAGGCCCTGCCTTTTCTGAAGAGGAACTGTGGTATTCCTATGATGGAGACCACTGTGAAGCAGCCCTGAGTAGGACTTACATGAACCAATTGGCTTTTCTTTAATTTATTTTTTTACTTTGTATGTATTTAGTACAGAGTCTACAGGATCTCACTACATGGATCAGACTTGTAGTGACTCTCCTGTTTTCAGCCTCCCAAGTGCTGGGGTTACAGGTGTGCACCACCACACCCAGACCCAGTCACAGTGTTGGAGAGTCCTGGAGGTGGAGTAGGCATAGCTTCCTGGGGATAGAACCCTGGTCCCTAAGCAGGCATTTTAGTCGGCTGAGCTCTGGCTGGTCCTGCCAATTGGCTTCTTGTGTTTACCTGTGAGTCTGTCCAAGGCCTAGGATCCTTGCCTGGGGATGGGTTGCAGACTCATAGTAAGTGATCCTCTGTGAGTCATCATCCCTATTGAGGCCTGTAATGATGGATGAAACTAGAAAGCTTAAAGCCAAGGATGACTGGATTCAGGCACAACTAGATAAGGACTGGAGCCTCAGGCATCACACTCCTTGACAAATTATCTTAATGCCTTACTTGGAGAAGTCTTTGAGTGGTTCATCCTCCTTGAGTACTCCTTTCTCTTCTTCTAATAACTAAATATAAGCCCCCAGACAAGGTCTTGGTCTTAGCTCAGAGAGAAGCGAGAAGCTGGAATTCTGGAAGAGGGCTATGATCCTCCTGAGCACTGAAATCTCTCCATTTGCCTCTTTTCTTTTTTCATTTTTAGGGGGGCGGGGGAGATTGTGGACATGATCCATCTGTAATAACTAAGGGATATTATAGACCCACTGTCTCTACCATAATGTCTTTTTACAGATGTGCAGAACATTAACAACTTTCACATCTCATTCATTTGTCTGCACTTGTTCCTCAATGAATCATCTTTTCAAACACCCAAGGAAGACCTGCATGGCTACTATGCTTTGCGTCTAGTTGTCCCCGAAAAGCATCAATCACTGGGCAGCTTCTAAAATTTGTGATTGAGTCATGATCCAATGCTGGGATTATGGGTGTGAGAGTTATATCTACTTTGGGGTGGACAGCCTGAATACAATATAAGGAAGCCAGAGATGTTTGCCAGTGACCATACCCTCTGCTCCTCCCTTTGCTCTTTGCTGCCCTATGAAACATGAGACTTCCTCATGAACTGATGCCCTCTCCTATGTGCTGCTTGGCCTGGCCTTGCAGATGGCCAAGTATGGACTGAAACCTCCACTGTGGAAGAGTTTCCTTCCTTAATTTTGGGCATTGGTTATTTCATTTCCAACAATGAGGACAATGGTCCTGCTCTGACCAGCTCAGGGACTCCATGGGTACCACTCTCCTCATGCTACCAACCCCTTGACTCCATGACCTGCAGTTGCATGTGTGCTGGTCTCTTCAGCACAACAAAGGCCATTAGGGATGTGCTGTGACTTCTACCTCTGCTTCTCAGTCATGTGATGCTCGGTGTAGTAAATGTCCTCTGAATAGAGAAAGTACAAAATAGGGAGAAAACCTCCTGGAAGAAACTAGAAACTCTCAGAGGAGCATATAAAAATCAGTGAGCAGGAACAACATTGAATATGATTTCAGAATCTGTCTCAGATTTTCTGTCAGATAATAGAAAACAAAGTCCTGGTGATGTGAAAATATTCAGGACCATGGAGCCAAAGTGACTGAATGAAGCTAGGAAGCTGGTTTCCTAGGGCAACCCTTCCTCAAAACCAGGCCTCCTGTTCAAAACTTTTAATACCTACAAGTTTTTCTTCAAATAACTTACTGTATCTTTTATCTGTACAGGGACAGACTGGCTGCAACATAATCTCTATCTCATTAACCCCCACATGTAGCATTCAAAAGGTTTAAGTCTAAGTTTATCAACAGCAAAACATGAAATCAGAACCAGATTCAACAAGTTTGCCTCCCCATTCCAATTTCTATATCTTTTATGTGCCCTTGTGTGTGTCAAGGATGCATTGCATCATGAAGATACAACACTTGGGTGTAAAAAAGTCACTAAAATCTCCAAGTGTTTGTCAAAATATTCCACAAAAAATACTTTTTTGACAGTTTGTTTTGTTTATTATTGATAGAAGAAAATGGGGTGAAAAATCTTGTCTAGAAATATGATATAGAATTGACAGATACAGAAAATAACTTGCCTGCAGTTAAACTGCAGTATTAATGGGCTCATGAAAGTAGGCTGATTCCTACAGAGAGCTGAGCTGAAGTACTGGTAGTAAAGGAAATATCCTGACTTACTTAAAACATCCCAGGTAGGGTTGGGAAGATAGCTCGGCCGTCTCCATTCCTGCATGACATGTGGTACCCAAGTTCAATCCCTGGCACTGTATGCTGAGTAGGCCCTGGTACTCTATGCACTCTGTGCTGGTCACTAAAACTGGGTGTGGTGGTGCACTCCTGTAATCTCAGTACTGGAGAAGATGAGACAGGAGGATCACTGCAAGTCTGAGCTGCATAGTGAGACCCTCTACCAAAGAAATAAATAATTTTTACAAAATATCCCAAGTATAAGTTTAGTATTTTTGAATGAAATGACAACCAAAACAATCGAACAAAACAAATACATCAAAGGCTCATCTAATTTTAAAACATCTTATTTCATAGAGAAACAAAACATGTTCTGATTGACGTCTAAGGGACTAGTGGCAGAACTAAGACCAAGGCCCAAAACTCCTATTTTTTGTTTGTTTGTTTGTTTATTTTGATTTTTCATTCAGGTTTCTCACCATCACTCATAGTGAGGATGTCTGAATAAACCCATATGTACAGTTACATGCCCACTACATGTGGACACATATTCATACATATTCACTGATGCAAACGAATGAATATATGAAAGAAAAAGTTACCTATTAGGTTATCCATTTGATCAACTCTGGAGTAGGGAGAAGTGGTAGTTGCATCTACAGTAATCAAACACTTGAATCGGACAATGAAGTCTGTTCACTGGGAGCTTATTCTTATCACTAGCACAGGTGCCACAATTATGTGATAAAAAGATAGCAACTTGACAGATTTTGACTGGATGGCCTTCTGAGCTGATGCTCCTCAAAGTT
Organism: Ctenomys sociabilis; assembly: GCA_004027165.1. Classification (NCBI taxonomy): domain Eukaryota; kingdom Metazoa; phylum Chordata; class Mammalia; order Rodentia; family Ctenomyidae; genus Ctenomys; species Ctenomys sociabilis. Next base: position 66,465 of record PVKA01009029.1, read on the forward strand.
TTGCCTTCTTGTTATGTTTCTGCTTTCCTTAGCACTCCTCATTCTCCTCTGACTGAGTCTAGATATGGAGCTCAACCCCATCTATCTGATGCCAGTCTGCTTTATTCCATCCAAGTAAATGCAATGCTAATAAAATTCACAAATTATATTAAATGTTCCTATTTCCTGTCCTAGTTAAGGGTTATTACTACTATTCTTTTAACCCCATCCGCTGAATTTCCCAGAATCTTCTCTGATTTTCAAACTGGAATTTATTGAGGAGAATTCACAAACTATTTGTATTTAGAGAGATAATTTGAAGTGAATTGTCCCAATATCTCTTTAGTAGCAAGATAGAAAGTGGGGAAAACTGTTTTTTAAGCAATGATAACCAGGCTTGCCTTGAACTTGAGATCACAGGTAAGAGAACACACAAGGCTTGTGTGTTTATATACTTGTGTTTATCCTAAGCAAGAGATACAAATGCCATACCCATTTTTCTCAGTCACCAAATGACATTGGGAAGATGTTTGTCCCACACTGAGACTGCTGGTAATACAGCCTTTCCTCTGGCTCTGGGGAGAGGTATACACAAAGCACTTCCCGGTCTATGTATAGTTATTTTATGTAGAATAATGACACTGTCCCCCAAAAGTCCACACTCTAATCCACTCATTTTATGAATATATGTTTACTTGGCAGGAGGAAATTAGGAGCATCGATGCAATTAAAGCTGCTAATAGTGGATTTAAAAATAGGACCGTAGTCCTAATTATCTAAGTGGGCCCAATGTAATTGCAAGGGTTTTAAAAGTAGGGGGTAGGAAACAGAGGAGTCAGAGTCCTGCTGGTGCAAAATTATAAAGAAACTCTGTGTCTATCACTGACTTCACATACAGAACATAGCACAGTTGAGAGCCAAGGGCTGCAGCCTCCAGAAACTGGAAAAGGAAGACAGTGACTCCCTCAGGTCCTGGAGGAGCCCAGGCCCCACCACCAGAGATCAGCAGAATCTTCAAAGTGCTGACCTTTATTATAAATAAGACACATGCATTGTTTAAGGTCACTGTGTTTGTGGTAAGTAGTTACACCAGGAAAAAGAAAATCAGACAGTGATTCACAAGGTAGCAGTTAAAATGAGAGAAGGCATTTGTGAGAAGCCTCCCTTGCCCCAGCATTTTTCTATGTGGAGAGCATAATAAAAAGAGATCTATGAGTTGAACTCTGCAGCTCAAGGGCTTAGGAGAGATTGATTGCTTGGATTTGCATGGAAGCTTCCAATGGTACCAGTGGGATAGAATTTTTAGAATGGAGGACTAAGTTCATGAGAAAAGTACTAACAATTAACTCAGTTGCCTTTCATGTCCCCTGCATTACAGGGCCCTCCCAATGCCGACAGTGCAATTGTTTCTCCAATATACTCAAGTGCATCTGCTTCCAATTATTGCTTCTTGTCTTCACTATCACCAGAGGCCTCATATTTACTTCACTTTTTCTCTTTCCGGTCATTTTTTGGCCATCAAAATTTAGTAACCTTAGCAGTAATGGACAGGTTGACAAATTCAGAGTTTATTATTTAAGCTTCATGCTAGTTGATACTTGATAAATGTCAGTAGTGTAGATTAATCAATGTCTTCTTCAATTTCTTTTCTTTTCACTTGTGTCTATGACATTCTCTTTCTTAAACTGTTACCTTACACTTCAGTCATTTGTACTCAGATTCCTTTGCTGATTCCTTTTCTTTCTTTTTTATCATGATAACTTGTCACTTTAAAAAAATATTTTATTTATGTATTTCATACAGGGTGTTGCTACTCAGCTTGAGCTTGTAGTGCTCCTCTTCTCTTAGCCTCCCCAATGAAAGGATTACAGGTGTGCCTCACCACTCAGGGTTTCAGTGGCCAACCTCAGTGTGGGCCCCATGTGGCATGTGGTACTGGGGATTGAACCTGGGTCCTTGCACTTCTCCGGCAGGCGCTTAGACCTCTGAGCAACTTCCCCACCCACTGCTGACTCCTTTCCTAGCTTAACTTTACATACTGAGTTTGTTATGCCCCGTCTTTCATCATCTTACTCTGTCCTCTCAGAAGAGACCTCATCTGTCATGGTTTGTGTTTAGATGTCCCCCGAAAGTTTCGTATAATCGTAGGCCTTTCAGAGGTGACTCAATCTGGAGTACCTGACTGATTCATAACGCAGTGCTGGGATTAAGGGTGGGTAATAGCTGGATCAATCCATTGATTGGTAGGCATGTCTCTGATCTCACCAGACTGGATATAATGTAAGGAACAGAAAGAGTCTTGTCCTGCGCTCTTACTGCTTTGTGGGTCTTCTGCTGCCCTCTGCCATGTACCACCCAACCTTGGAACCATGGACTGAAACATCCATAAACTGAGAGCTAAATAAACCCTTTCTACTTTAACTTTGGGTGTCCAGTGTTTTGTCTCAGCAGTGAGAAAAGTAAACTAGAACATCATCCATCTTTAATTTACTGCTATGTGCAAAGAGCTTAAGTCAGCTTTCACCTCAGAATGTTCCTTGGAGCCTATTATGACACCCTCCGCAGAAATTTTAAACTCAATCAATAAGCCAGGTGTAGTGATATGTGCATGCAATTCCAGCGCTTGTAAGGGTGAGACAGGAGGATCGGTGTGAATTTGAGACCAGCCTAGGTTGCAAAGTGAGTTCAAGGGAAGCCCGAACTGTACACCGTCTCAAAAAGACAAATGAATAAATAAATAAGTAGTATGTATAGCTCAAAATAATATTTCATTTGTATATACATATGTTATTTTTAAAAAGAATACAAAATAGTAAAAAAAAATTAGATGTTTCTTTTTGTATTTTAGGGGTCTACAGGATGTTCAGGGTCTCTACTAGGTCAAACTCATAGTTATCCACCTGTTTATAGCCTCCCAAATGCTGGGATTGCAGGCACAAGCCACCACACCCAGTCTCAATTGCTGTCTCAGTGCCCCCAGGGGTGGAGCTGACATGGAAGATCGAACTCTGGCCCCTGCGTCTGTTTGCAGGTGTTTTAATCCACTGAGTTATTTGGCTGGCCCTAAAAAAAGCATTAGAAATGATACAGAATTTCACTAAACAAAATAATAGGAATTTGATAATGGTTATTGTATTATATAATGTTATCTTCAAATTAGTTGTTTAGATTACCAGATATAAGTGTGCAAAATGGGTTTAAACAATTATAAGAAATAAAAAGGAGGATCAGTGAGATCATGCAATGGACTAAAGCACCTGCTTAGGCAAGCACAGGCAAGCACAGAGACTGGGGTTGATCCCGGGCACCACATGCAGTGCCAGTCCCCTCCCCAGGGCAGCCTGAGCCAGACAGAGTTCAAATGCAGTGGCACATGCCTGTAATCCCAGCTCTGGGAAGAATGCAAATAGGATGACCACCACAAGGCCAAGTTGCATAGTCAAACACTGTACCAACCAAACACATAAAAAAAACAAACAAACAAAAAAAACAACCCAGGATTCACTGCTCCTTTCAGTAGCCCAGCTGAAATCAGTAGTACAATTATCCAAGCCATCCTGCATATGCAAACAGAGACCATAATGGTAAGTGAAATAAATCTCCATTTGCAAACATAGTGCTGTCTCTCTAATGTAAGACTCTGAAGGAGTAAATAAAATCTGAAAGGTACACTAGATACTGTGAAAGGGAAAGAATATGTTCAATGGTAAGGA